>JAJIBD010016293.1:0-10294 GCA_021461705.1 Cryptotis parvus | reverse complement strand
ACAGGTGGAATGGGGCACTGGTGAAGGGATGGGTGCTGGAACAATATATGACTGATACCCAATTCTGACCATCTTTGTAATGTTGTTCTCATGATGGTATAATAAAAAAATTAAAAAAAAATAAAAAGAAAGACCTGGACATCTTGGAAGGAACCTGAACTAACTATCTTTTCTCTACAATAAAGTAACTTGAAATCTTCCTAAGAAGGTAAATAAAAAAAAATAAAATGCAGAGCCAGAAATTACCCCTAGTACTGCTGGATATGACCCAAAGTGCCAAAAAAAGATATTTTGGGGGTATCCACAGCCAGTCATGCTCAAGGGTTTACTCCTGGCTGTGCTCAGGAATTTCTGCTGGCATTCCTTGAGGAACCATATGGGATGTCAGGCATTGAACCCTGATCAGCTGCATTTTAGGACTATGCCCCTCCTCCTGTTCTATGACTCCAGCCCAAGGATCATGAGCTTTAATTATTTTTTTATTTTTATTTTTTGGCTTTTTCGGTTACAGCTGGTGATGCTCAGGGGATACTCCAAGTTCTGCACTAAGGAATAACTCCCTAGTGGTGCTTGGAGGACCATATGGGATGCCGAGATCCAACTGGACCTGTTGTATGCAAGGCAACTAACTGTCCTATTTACTTGACTCTCACTCCAGCCCTGAGTGCGAGCTTTTAAGCTGCTGACAGGGCCAACAAGCCTGTCTTCTCCGAGGGAGCGTGCTTTGTATGTCTTTGCCTATTGCTGACCCCCAAACTCCTGTAGCCCCCTCCCATGTCCTTCTCCCATGTCCCTTTGGGGAGAAGTGGGCACACATTGGGGAAGAAACAAGGATGCGAATCAGACAGATGGGTTTGAGGCTGGTTAGAGTCGTTGCGCCCCCAACTTCTGGAGAAGGCTCCTGACAGTTGAGGGTTTTCTTTCAAACTGGTGGCCAGGTGGGGACACACGGGGGTTCCGATGACATCAGAACTTATGGCTGTGCCGATTGGAAGATCCCAGAGCCCCGGAACCTGAGCGCCATTAGGCAACGGTAACCTCTGCTCTAGTGCCCAAAGCCTTGTCTGCTCAGCTTGACTGCAGTCACAGCTGACATCGGGGTGAATTTGGGCTATTGGGGGGGAGAGATATGGCCATCCATGGTGAGAGTCCAGGGGTCTGAGCCCCTCAGCCCCCAGTCCAGTACCACAGGGTACCCTTTAGAGGCGGTGCTAGAGAAAGGGATGCCAGGGACCTTCAGGTAGGTGCTTGGGCCACAGAAAGTTTGGGGGGCTGAGGTGATGGGAGAAGTAGGGAGACAGAGACCAGAAGGAACAGCTATTGGGTGTCTGGCTGGGATGCGGGTACAGGCTGACAACCAGCACAAGTAGGGAGAGCCTGGTTAGAGGAGGGGAAGGTGAAATAGGGGTGCCCCTCTGAGTTCTCAGGAAGATTTCTACACAGAGGTGATTAGAGGACATATGGGTGTGAAACCACAAGCTGGGTGGCAGGAGGAGGTGAAGGATGGAGAAGCCTGGGGAATGGGGTATATTAAGACTAAGGGTCGCTGAGGAATTTCTGGGCCTGAGTCTCATCTCTCCCCCCACAGTGTGCTGGGGGAGAACCCAGACCCTGGGCCATTGCTGGATCCTGGAAGAGGAAGAGGGAGCAGACGCCTATGAGGAGGACAACTTGGAGGAGGAGGATTTGGAAGAGGAGGAGGAAAAGGAAGACGAGGAGGCCCCTGGAGAACTGGACATCCTGATCTATACAGGTGCCCCATGTGAAGGTCAGAAGAGAAGGAGGATGCGGTCATTGGAGGAGGTGGAGGAGGAGCAGGAAGAGTCAAAGGAGGAGTCAGAGGAGGTAGAGCAAGAGGAGCAGGAGGTGCTGGAGGAGAAGGAGCAGAAGAAGCCAGAGGAGGGGCATGAAAAGGAGCAGAAGGAGGAGCTAGAGGAGGAGGAGCAGAAGGAGAATGTGGAGGAGCAGAAGAAGGTGGAAGAGGAGGAAAAGTTGGAGGAGGAGGAGGAGGAGGAGATTATGGAGGAGAAGGAGCAGGAAAAAGTGGAGGAGGAGGAGGAGGGAGCAAAAAAGGGGGACACAGTCACTCAAGCTCAGCACAGCGGGCATCAGCCTAGCCCCCAGCCTCAGGGTGCTGTTCGGAGGCCGAGGAAGCTGTCCCTGGAGTAACAGCAGAAGGACAAGGAGCAGTCATGTGGGCTGCACAGGAAGAGGCGGCAACAGGAGAGGCAAAGTGCTCCCCGAGCACCACAAAGTCTTCTGTAAGCTGTTAGGTAGGAGCCCTGGGCCTGAGTCCCTGACCAGTACACAGGGGGCATCACAGATGTGGTGTAACTGGGGGTGCCCAGAACCCCTGCAGATATCACTGGGGACCTGAACAGGGCTGCCTTGAGGTATACTCCCTGTGCCTGGGCTGAGCCCTCCCAGGGAGGGGGTCCTGTAATCCTATTCTCACCCAGTGGCTCACACTGATGATGTGTGGGGCTATGCTGTGTTCAGTGCCCCTATCCTGACTGTGGGGGAGCAACCCTGTATTCCCAACTGGGAGAGAGCTCCAGGGAGGGGGAAGGCTGTGAATTTGAGGTTCCACAACCCCGGTCTTCCCACAGATGACCCTGTAGTGAGAAGATTCCTGGCTTGGGACAAACACCTGATGGTCTCCTGACAAGGTAATCTGGGGATCCATAGGCCACAGTCCTTGGGATGCCGGCTCCATCTCTCTGTCCTGGGGTGCCTGCCAAGCTCACCCCTGCATGGGGATCCTTTTATCTTTGCACTTTGGGGACTACATGTGAAACTATTAGGACACGGGGCAGGGGAGGCCTGGTCCTTGAGCCTGGTGTGGGCACTGTGTTCCCACCCAGTGGGGCACGCGATAGCGCTCTCTCTCCTCTGACCACTCCTGGGGAACTGCCACCCCAGTTCCCCTGGGCCATGTCTGTGGGGATTCCTCTCTCTGACTCAGCAAAGACCAACTGTGCTCACTTTTCATCCTGCTTCCTGGATTCTTGAATCTGAATGCTGCACCTCCCCTCCACACTGACCCCCGATCACCGTCCCTGTGTTTTCCCCAGGCCATGGTCATCGCCTACTTCAGCCACTGTGGCCTCTTTTGCTGGCAGATCCGGCACATTCACTTCTTCCTGGCCCTGTGAGTACCAACTTCAGGGAGCCCCAACTCAGCAACACTGTGAACCCATCAGCCTCCCTCCACCCGAGGGTCTCTCTGCAGTGTCTCCTTGATAGAACGGGATGGGTGTGAATCCCCATGGGGTTCCTGGAATAGCAATGCCAGGTGAAACCACTGGGTGCCTCTGACCACTGAGCACTGTGTCCACAGCTACCTGGCTAGCAATATGGAGGAGGACAACCAGGCGCCCAAGCAGAGTATCTTCTCCTTCCTATATGGCCACAGCCGCCAGCAGAGGCCCCAGTTCTACCGGCTTTGGCTCCAGCTGCTGCATTCCATGGGCTGGAGGACCCAAGTGACTCGTGAGGAGTGCGAGCTAATGGGGGGCCGCCAAGGGGCTCAGAAAGGGCTGGCATGGGCTGGAGGAGCCGAGTGGAGTCAGCAACACAACACGGGCCATGTCTGTTTCCACAGATCCAGGCCTATGAGCCTGAGCTGTGAGTGTGGGACCGAGACTGCAACAGGCTGATCTAGAGCCTGGCTAGAACCAAGGGCATGGCGTGAGAGAGGTAAGTGGGGCCCTGGGGTACAGATCAGAACCTGTCTCTCGGGAAGTCCCGGTACTGGTGCCTTAGCTCAACTCCTTTTGCCATAGCCCCTCAGCCCATTTCTGGGGGCTCCAGCACTATCATGTTCCCTCCCTGGACAGGATGGAGAGTCGGGGAGGAGGCCAGCTAGACCACAGGATGTCCTATCCCTGGCATTGAGATCATCCCATCCCTGACCTGTACACAGGTTCTGTGCCGGGTCTAATGGTCGGGTGTGAGGCTAGGAGCAGAGATGGGTGTTGGACTCAGGGCTAGGGAAGGTTTGCACTTCCCCAGAATGTGTAGTGATTCGTTTCCTTCTGTGCAGGGCTTGACCGTGTCTGGAGCATCACCACCAGGCACTAGAAAATTGTCCCAGAAGCATAAACAGATTCAGCTAGAAGCAGCCTGTGAGATTTGAGTTATATGTCAAGACCCACACAACTGTCCCCCACCCCAGCAAGAGCTGCTCAGTGTCCCACTTCCTTCCAGATCAACAGCCACGAGATATCACCCAGAAAAAAGACCTACCCTGCTCTACCTGACACCAGTCTCCTATGTGGACAATCCAGCAGGTGACAGAATGTTCTACAAGGGGATGTTAACATCATGGCCAGAAGGTCGTTAGGATTTGTGGACATTCTGGGAGTCTAGGAAAAAGGCAACCAAAAAATCGATTTTCTTTTATGTTTCATGATCTGGAAACAATCCCCAATTTTAGGGCACATACATGAGGGTACTGTCCTAGATGGGAGAGTTCTGTGCTTAGATTATCCACCTAGTGCAGGGTGTGGAGTAAAGGGTTTACATGGGTCAGGAAGTCAGATATGGAGAAGAAAGCTGCTGGAAACAGGGGGGGGTTTGACAATGTTTGCCATAGGGGTATTGATGGATAAGGCTTAAATAAGGCATCCTTATATTGACATGTCGTTCCTATAGTTCTGCGATGCTTATTCTTGTTTCTGTCTAGTTTATTTAATAAAGATAGTTTTGTTTTCATATTCAATTCTTGAGTTTTAACTGGGATATTTAAAATTAATCTTTATAACAAATCATTGAAGTTATTTCTAAGGAATAGTTGTTGGAAACAGACATGGGCAGACTCCGTCTGATCTTTTTTGTTCTTTTTGGGTCACACCCTGTGATGCTCAGGGGTTAATCATGGTGGTGCTCGGGAGACGATATGGATGGTGTAGATTGAACATGGGTAACCAAATGCAAAGCAAACACCCTACCTGCTGTGCTATTGCAGTGGACCCAACTTTTCTTAATTTTCATTTAAAAATGTGGCGTGGGGGCAGAGCAATCGCACAGCTGGTAAGTCATTTGCTTTGTACATGGCATACCTGGGTTTGATCCCTGACATTTGATATTGTCTCCTGAGCACAAATATGAGTAATTTCTAAATGTAGACCCTGTCCCATATCCAAAAGAGCAAGAACAACAAGTGCTAGCGTGGATCAGGGAAAAGGGAACACTCATCCATTGTTGGTGGCAATATCGACTGGTACAGCCTTTCTGGAAAACAATATGGACATTCCTCCAAAGACTAGAAATTGAATTCCCATTTGACCCAGTCATACCATTCCTGGGAATATACCCTGGGAAGCCAAAAACACGCAGCAGAAACACCATCCCTACTTTTATATCCATAGCAGCCAGATTCAAAATATTCAATATTCAAAATAGCCAGATTCTGGAAACAACCAGAGTGCCCGAAAATTGATGACTGGATAAAGAAGCACCAGTACATCTACACAATGGAATACTATGCAGCTGTTTGGAAAAAATAAAGTTATGAAATTTGCATATAAATGGATGGACATGGAGAGGATCATGTTAAGTGAAATTACCAGAAGAGACACAGATATAGAATAACTGCATTTATTTGCATGACATGAATATATATATACATATGTATACATATTATGATACCAATATCCAAGGTCAGGTAAAACATGGATCAGGAGTCTTGCCAAAGTTGGAATCTACCGCAAACATGTGGAAGCAGAGGTTAGGTAAGACACAGAAGGGAACAGTGTGCCAACAATTGTCAAAAGTCTATTACCACATAGAACTTAGCGTTAAATACTGGCTAAAAGATACACACGATAACCTCTAAATATATGTATTACAATCCACAACATGTAAGAGAGGAGAGAGGGGGGGAGAGAGAGAGGAGAGAGAGAGAGAGTTGGAGAACCTGCCGCGGAGGCAGGCTAGAGGAGGGGCGAGGGATTCAGTGACATTATAGTGGGAAATGGGCACTGCTGGAGGGATGGTTGCTGGAACACTGTATGGCCGAAACCCAAACATGAACATTTTTGTAATTGTTTAAAAAAATAGAATAAAATAACACAGGTTAAAAAGTGAAAGGAGTCAGGCTGGGGAGGAGAGAGAGAATCAGGGGACATTGGTGGTGGGAAATGGGCACTAATATAGAAAAACATGCTGGAACAATGTATGACTGAAACCCAAGCATGAACATCTTTTTATCTGCATATACCATTGAGGTATAATAAATTTTTTAATTTAAGATAAAAGAATTAAAAATATTAAAAGTGACATTCTAAAAGGTCAAATTAATTAATTAGTTAATTAATTACTTAAGTAATGTAGAGCCGGTACACAACTCCTAGCCAGACCCATGTGAAGTTCACAGAGAGATGCAGGACAGGCACCTGGTGAACACCCCGGTCCTGTCCGAGGGCTCGGAACACCTCGCCCCCCCGAGTGGTGCTTGAAACCCCACCAATCCCCATCTCAGGTCTTGCTAAAGGTGGAATCTACCACAAACGTGTGGGAGTTAGAGGTTAGGTAAGATGGACAGAGAATAGCGTAGAAATGAGCATTGTATACAGGCAAAAAAGATACACATGAAAACCTCGAAATGTATGTAGTGTAATCCACAGTATGTAAGAGGGGAGAGAGAGAGAGAAAAGAGAGAGAGAAAAATAGAGAAAAGAGATAAAGAACCTGCTATAGGCAGGCTAGGGGAGCATGGTGTTAATTGGGGGACATTGACGGTGTGAAATGGTCACTGGTGGAAGGATGGGTACTGCAACACTGTGTGACCAAATCCCAAACATAAATTTCTTTGTCATTGTAGATGTCATGGTGGTGTAATGAAATTAATCAATTAATTAATTAGAAAATAATAAAAAAGAAAATACAAGCAGATGTGACAGATATTAAAACATGATAGGTGAAATGAAGAACTCACTAAAAGCCGCCATAGCAGTGTAACAACTGCTGCTGAAGTATGGAGCTGGGGCCACCTCTTCCCCTCTCTGTCATGTTCAGGAGCCCAGTGGCCCCACCCAGCAACTGCCTCAGGGCTACCAGCCATAGCATGCAGAAACTCAGAAGCAACCAGGAGGGCTGGCATTCAGCTCTCCCCTAGCCCAGCTGACCATGAGGCTCCCAGGAGGACAGCTGTCTTTTGGGTGTTGGCCCATCACCTCTGGGAGTCCCGGAAGCAGCCGAATGAGATTTGACCACCACAATAGCTGCCATTTTTGCTGTTCTGACGTGGTCCACCAAACTAGTAGAACCAATCATATCTAGAATATATTACATTCCATGATGTGTAGGGTAAGTAGGCGGAGGAGAGATAGAGAGGAAGAGAGAAAGGAGTTACAGAACCCGCCATGCAGGTGGGCTGGGGCAGTGGGGAGGGAGGAGGGGACATTGGTGATGGGTGATGTGCACAGGTGGAGGATGGGTGTTGAAGCACTGTAGAACCAAAACTCAAGCATGGGCATCTTGTAACTGTATGTCTAAAGGTGATGTAATAAAATAATTAAAAAATGAATAAACAACTGAAGAAAGAATTAGTGATCTCGAGATGATGTGCAGACACTATAGACAACAGCAGAAGATTTAAAAAAAGACTCAATTAATGAACAGAGCACAAGAAATAATCAAGATGAGGTCAAAAGGAAAAACAAAAGGATCATTGCCTTCCAGAGGGGAAGGAAGATAATCCTGATGAAGAAGAAACTGCAAAAGCCATCACTGCTGTGAAGTTCCGCGGAATTAAAGAGTGCTTGTTCCCAGATTCAGGAGGCCCGAAAGATACCCTCTAAAAGAAACCCAAATAAGAATGAATACTCCAAGAGATTGTCCCTGGGGGTGAGGTTGGCCGGGCGGGTGGCAGCATATTAATACAAAATTGAGGAAATTCAGCAATAAGGGAAGGTAATATCTTCAAGAAAAAGAAACAGTACTTTAGAGGAATCTGTCCTTGAACACCACAACATCATGGGGGGAAGCAGATCCCCAGTTTGAAGAACAGATGAAGAAAACCCTGAAGACTCGAAAAAGAATGCAGACGTGCATAATCTCTCTGACAAAGAATTCAGTGAAGAAATGGATATGATCCTTAACGAGCTCAAAGAAAAAAATGGAACAGATGTCCAATAAAATATAGGAGAACAAAAACAAAGCAGGTGAAAGGGCAGTCAATAAATCAAAGGAGGAAATGAGAGCAGAAATAAAAACCATGTAAATAGAAATATCATTGCTTAAAAACTCAGAAGATGAAATGAAAAACAAAATAGGGGGCTCTCAACAGTAGGATGACAGCAGCGGAAGAGAATTGTGAGACTGAAGGTAAACTACAGAAAGCACTTAGAGAACTACATAAGATGGAAAAAAGACTTGAAAATGGATCAGCAATGGAACAGAGAACAATGGCATGAATCCAGATGGAACAGCATAAGATTCATCGGAGTCCCAGAGGGACAGGAATGTAAACCCAAGGAAATTAAAACAGTTAAAAATATCCTTGCTAATATTCACTATAGCTAGAATCTGGAAACAACCTAAATGCCCGAGAACAGAGGACTGGCTAAAGAAACTGTGGTTCATCTACACTATGGAATACTATGCAGCTGTCAGAAAAGATGAAATTATGAAATTTACCTGCAAATGGATGGACATGGAGACTATCATGCTGAGTAAAATTAGTCAGATATAGAATGACTGCATTCATTAATGGGATATAAATAGATACCAGTGTTTTACTAAATGTGGGAAATGGTAATGGCAGATTAAAACTCACCATTGAATATACACAAAGAGACTTAAGTGATAAACTCTAAATATCTACAGGGCTAGCTACAATATGTAAAAAGAAGAGAGAGAGGGATGCAGAGACAGAGAGAGACAGAGAGAGAAAGAGAGGATACTGGGGTACCTGCTATTGAGGCAGCCTGGGGGGTGGGCAGCAGGGGTTTGGTACATTGGTGGTGGAAATGGGGCACTGGTGGAGGGATGGGTGCTGGTATACTGTACTACCAAGAACAAATTATGAACACCTTTGTAATTGTATGTCTCAAGGTGGTATAATAAAAAATTTTAAAAAATATCCTTGCTGAAAAGTTCCCTGAGTTAAAGGACGAAGGCATCCAGATCCAAGAAACCCGAAAGGTACCAGCAAGAAGAGACACTAAAAGAAAGAATCCAAGACACATTCTAGTCAAAGTAATGGATGCCATAGACAGAGACATAATTCTTCATGCATCAAGATCAAAGAAGAAAATTATATACAAAGGAGTACCCATTCGACTTTCAGCAGACTTCTCGGAAGAGACCCTCCAAGCCCAAAGGCAGTGGTGGAATATAGTAAAAAAAACTCAATAAAATGAATGCCTATGCAAGAATTCTTTATCTGCTAAAATTTCACTCAGACTTGAAGGACAGATATACAGCTTCTTGAATAAACAACAGCTTAGGAACTTTGTAAAATCAAAATCAACCTTAAAAGAAGGACTGAAAGAGCTACTCTAAGATGAGACAAAACCCAAAAGAACAACAAACCAATACAGAAAGATGGCAAAAAATCCCATTACAATAATCTGTCTCAATGTCAATGATTTAAATACACCAGTTAAGAGACACAGAGTGACAAAATGGATCAAAAATTGAATCTGACATTCTGCTGCCTTCAAGAAACACACCTGAAAAATTGGAGCAAAGACAGACTCAAAATAAAAGGCCACAAAACAATCCTTCACTCTAACAACCCCACCAAAAGCCAAGGTCCCTCCAACACCTGGAATAAGCCTATCACCATATGAAAGTAAAGGAAAAGAGATAGAGGGAGAGAGAGAGAGAAAAGAGATGGAGAACCTGCCATGGAGGCAGGCTATGGGAAGGGGAGAGAATTAGGGAGATTGGTGGTGGGAAATAGGCACTGGTGGAAGGTGGGGTGCTGGAAAACCATGTGACCAAAACCTACAAACATGGACAACTTTGTAATTTTATATCTTACGGTGGAATAATAAAATATTAACTAAAAAATTAGTCTGCCCAAACACAAAAGCCCAGGTCCAGATGGATTCATTACTGAATTCTACCAAACCCTTAAGGAGGACCTACTGCCAGTCCTGTTCAAACTCTTCCAGGAAATAGAAGAAACAGAAATTCTCCCAAAGAGCTTCTACAAGACACATATCACCCCGATACCCAAAGAAGCGAAGACAACACAAAGAAGGAAAATTACATACCAATCTCCTTGATGAACACAGATGCGAAGATCTTCAACAAAATACTAGCAAACAGAGTCTAAAGA
>JAJIBD010016291.1:0-18382 GCA_021461705.1 Cryptotis parvus | reverse complement strand
CACACAGCAGAAACAGTGCCTATATTTTATAGCAGCAGTTCACAGCAGCACTATTCACAATAATCAGAATCTGGAAACAACCAGAGTGCCTGAGAACAGATGACTGGATAAAGAAACTATGATACTTCTACACAATAGGAATACTATGAGGCTGTCAGGAAAAACGGTTATGAAATTTTGTTCATAAATGGATGGACATGGAGAGTATTGTGCTGAGTGAAATTAGTCAGAAGGACAAAGATAGATATAGAATGACTGCATTTATTTATATAAATATATTCTATATATACTATATTTATTTATATATTACCCAGCATGATACTCTTGTCCATCCATTTATAAGAAAATTTCATAAATTTATATAAATATATACACATACACACACATATATATATATATATAGAGAGAGAGAGAGAGAAAGAGAGAGAGAGAAACTAATATCTAAGTCAGGCACAGCAGGAACAGGGATCAATTATCAATGGCTGTACATAATCTACCACAAGCATGTGGGGGTTAGGTAAGATAGAGAAGGAACCAGGGTGCCAGTAAGTGTTGGAAATGGTAACACACCAGACTAGAACTGAGCATTGAACGTTGGCAAAGGAATATTCATGACAACCCCTAAATGAATGTATTATAAGCCACAATGTGCAAAAGAAGAGAGAGAGAGGAGAGAGAGGAAAAGAGAGAGAGAAAGAGAGAGAGAAGTGCCTGCTATGGCAGGCTGGGGTAGGGTAGGGAATCTGGGAACACTGGTGTTGGGAATGGTACACTGGTGTAGAAATGGGTGCTGGAACACTGTATGACTGAAATCCAATCATGAACAGTTTTGTAATTGTATATCTAACAGTGGAAAAATAAAATTTTAAAAATAATTGCCACTGTAGATGTAATGATATTATCCAGTGTTACACCAAAGTAATAATGTGGCTGCGGTGACTCAGTGACTTTCCAAGGCTGAAATTGTGGCATTTCACTCAAAGCAAGATTGACCCAACAGAGTCTATCAAAGCATTGCATTCATCTGGTTGAGCCACTAGCAGTCACTAGCACACTGTTAGAAGCTGGGAGCACTGGGGAAATCCGCCCCACTTCTCCAGTTTATTATTGAGGTCTAGTAATTTTAAAAGCCCAGACAGGTTAGCAAAGGAAGACTATTTTTTCTTTCCCTGATTAGCTAGTTAATTTTTCTGTGATGACATGTTACATGTTTTCATTTTTACTGTCTTTCTTTTTTAATAGTTCATTCATTTTGTCTTACTTCTCATCCTCGTTTTGGGAGATCTGATTATCAGTCTAAGGCTTTATCTTTTTATGTCATTTTGCTTGACCATCAATTTTATACCCTTATGTTACACACATAGGTGAAATCGTCCAGGATTTTTCTTTTTCCTTCTGACTTGTTTTGTTTTGTGTAATTCCCTTTTAGTCATCTTGAACTATGTTTCAAATGGAAATATTGCATTTAAAAAATACTTGAATAGTATGATATTATGTAGGTATATCACATCTACCTTATCTCTCGGCGGTCCTTCCTTTGCTTCTATATTTTAGCTATTGCACAAAGCTAAATCAACATCAGAAGGAAAAAATCAATTTGAAAATGTATGTATGACGAATTTATGTGTCTATAAATACTAAAGAAAACTAGCATGGACCAAGGATATATGGCCTGTGTTAAGAGATCTGTGTGGCACAAAGGAAAGAGAAGGAGGAGACTTCCTCTGACAAGGGGTAGGGTATGGATGCATAACCTTGTTTGCTTTTTATTCTCAAAGAGGATGTGTGTACTGACAAACCTACAACGGAACCACACCCCATCCAAGCTACATTCTTCTATATCATAAAAGGGAGGAAGAGCAATTGCTTCTTCCATTAGGAAAAGAGTAAAAGATGGAGACAAGGAAAAGAGTTTCATCTCAGCCTCTAGGACCTTTGCCTTTATTAAAATAATCCACATCCCTGCTGGAGAGTTAGCTGTTGGCTTATTCAGTTCCCGCACTCATGGCTCCTGAGCACTACCAGGAGTGACCCCAAACACCAAACCAAGAATAGCCCATGAGCTCCACAAGGTGGGGTCCAAAACCAAAAGTAAATATTATGAACAGATCCGTTAATGGACTGAGCTCATGTTGTGCATGCGGGAGTCCTGGCACCATATGATCCCCTGAGCACCACTGAGCACCACTAAAAGCAAAGAGCCAGGGTAGAACACTGGGGCTCTTGGGCTGAGTATGGCCCTAAGATTAACAAAAAAAAAAAAACCCTGAATTCCTAAATTCTCCCACAGGGTCTTACTTATTAAAAGCTGTGATTCACAAAGTTATCAATAGTTGAGTTTTAGACATACAATGTTCTAGCGTCAATTCCACCTTCTGTGTCAAGTTCTCTTCACCAGTGTTCGCAGACTACCTCTCACCCTTACCCCCCAGCCTCCTGCAACCAAGACAGGCACATTTTAAGCTGTGGTTGAAGTTTGCATCTCATGTTTTCAGTGTTGACTCTGTGGTTTGGATATATAACCATAGTTGTCCTCTAAGCTGCCAGTGTGCCTGAGGCCTTTGATTCCCTCCCTCCCCCATATTTCCTATCTATCTCTTCTTACTTTCTCCCCCCTCTCTCTCCATTTATATGTATTTTGAAATGACAAAGTAATTATTTGTTGAAGGTTTCCTCCTTGAAAGGGAGGAAAGCGACACAGGGGCCAGAGTAGTAGTGCAGTGCATACAGCGTTTACCTTACATGGAGTCTACCCAGGTTCTATCCTTGGCATCCCATATGGTCCCCTGAGCACTGCCAGGAGTAGTTCCTGAGTGCAGAGCCAGGAGTAACCCCTGAACATTGCCAGGTGTAACCCAAAAAGCAAAGAGAGAGAGAGAAGGCCACAAAGTAAATAAGGCACAAACCCTTAGAGGGAGCATTAGATTGACCCCAGAAGACACATCATCACTCACAACAGGAGCTGTGTTGTGCCAGGGCTGGGGGGTGTAGAGAGGAGACAGTGGCCAGTCTTGAATAAGCAGAGCACATTTCATTTAGGAAATTCTGAGTTGGGGGGTTGAGAGATGAGTCTGCATTTACCAGGTGAAAAAAGAAAGGAATGAACTCTGAGAAATGAAGAAAGAGGCTCATGTACTTTGGGAATATGATTAGAAGATTTGTGTGATTGATCTACAAGTCATAACAATAATTGCAGGTCAATGAGGAAGGCAAGACTAAAGTTAAAGGCACCAAATGGAGGCTAATTAGCAACATTGATTTATACATGCTGATTAGTATGTGTCCAGACATTGTCTAAAGAAGAATAAATACAAGCAAATAGGCAACAATTAAATTGAAACAAGGGCAGTACATCTCTGTGGGAGCAACATCTCCAGACTGAGTAGCTTGAACTACAGAAATTCGAATGAAAAACATTTTGTGCATGAAAGCAAAAGAAGTGATAGATTTAAAGACTGTTAAGGAGGTAGAGTTATGTTTCAGATGCTATTAGGATCCCACATGTTATCAATCAATGTTCCCATGATCCTTACAATTTGCCACGACAATTGTCTGAGTCTTTACTTGAAGACATCTGTGTTTGGCACATGAGGAAGATCAGGAAGTATCAGGTCTGCATCTCTGGGCATGATCTTCAGCCAATGTCAGATGAAACTCAGTGGGGAAATCCCCAGGTATGCTTTGGCCCCAGTGCAGGGCAACCCTGGGAACGCAGATGGACTGAATCCAAATTGCTCACAGTGGGTGGCCTGCCCACTAGCACACCTCAAACTGACTCCTCCTCCTGCCCACTCATTTCCCCATTCTCCTAAAGGTGCTTCCTTCCAAAATAAAGTACTTGCTCTTAAATTCTTGTATCACTCTACCTTGGGGAAATGCTAACTTGTCTCAAATAGCAAAAAATACGTAGCAAAAGATTAGATGATAAAAATGAAGATGAGGAGCCAGAGAGATAGTACAGGGGAAAAGGTGTTTGCTCTTCACTTGACTTACCCCAGTTCCACCTCTGGTGTAGCATATGTTCCCCCACCCCAGCACTCCAGGAGAGACTGCTGAGCACAGAGTCAGGAGTAAACTGAGCACCATCAGGTTTGACCCAAATGGTCCTCCACCACCCCCCCACCCAAAACAAAGGGAATGAAGACTGAAATCTGAGGCACTAAGTCTAGTCAGGTATGGTAAACATTGAATCCATTCTGAGCATATTAAATGATATTATTCAGAATTAGAAGAGGCATGGTTTGGGCAGAACAGGATGCCACTGGAAAACCGACTTTCAGGAGCCCACGGAACTTGCTGTCTCAAAAGTCTCAGAGTACAGGTTAAGACTTTTGGCTCTGGAAAAAGTGAAAGTGAGCTAAACAGAAAAGGGACTGTACAAGAGGAAAAACCACCAGAAGTAAACATCAAAGCTCCTTTTGGCCTTTTTCTTTGACTTAAGAGAGTAGAGAGCTCTCACTGTCACTTCCAGCTGCCTTCTGTGCTCACGCTTCTCAGAGTTGGAAGGACTCACACCTTTACAATCGTACGTCACTCCCCACCAGCAGCTGGCAATGGCAGCAGTTGAATTGCTGTCTCCACCATGATGAGAGGCTCTGTGGGAGAACTCCTTCAAGGAATGACCTGCAGCCAGGATGGCATCGTAGGCAATCATGGGGGGCATACTGGCCGCTGCTGCCACCTACCCAGAGCAGCTCAGAAGTATAGGATTGATCCTCTTCTTTTCACCAAAGGGCTTGGGGAAGGTGGGAACTGATTTGCCATCCAAAATCCCTCTAAGTTTTAGGTACTTTTTCCGCTGCTCTTTGAAGTAGGGTCAGTTGAAGTTTTGCTCCACAGAGTAGCAGGATTGGACAGCATACATTTTAGCTGTGGCAGCACCTCCTCACTCTCCCTGCCCCCCTGCCGCTGGGCTGGCCAGCCACTCACAGCCTAGCTTGCAAAAAAAAAGAGCAGACACAAGGGCCCCAAGTAGCCAGTGAGGTGGTGGTGGGTCATTCGGTTGCTCCAGATGCTCACCTAATCAGTGTGTCCAGCTGGTCTTGGTGAGGGAACGTGGGACCAATGCACATGGCCCCGTATAGCAGCCCCACAGCTGTGTTTATGACTGTAGAGGGGAATCCTCCAGGAACTGGTCTCGTGGGGCTCCAGCAGCCTTGTGTTCTTCATCAAGGCTCCATCTGGTGCCCGGCCAGCCATGTCTCTCATGCAGTTTTCGTAACTCTTAGTAATGAGGGAATAGAGTTAAGACAAGTCTGAGTCTTGTATATCTTTTTGCCTACTTTCAATGCTCAGTTCTACGCTGGTATTATCCTTTACTATAATTATTAGTACACTGTTCCTTTCTCTGCATTATCTAACCTCTGACTCCCACACATTTGCAGTAGGTTCTACCCACTAATAAGACCTCCTGATCCATGTTTTGTTTGACCTGAGTCTTTGCTGACTTTCACAAATGCTTCGGCCATGGCCAGGGGCATCACAGTGTCATGGCTGACTATCCACATCTCCACATCGAAGGCATCCAAGCCCTCGAGCGGGCCAGCTGCAGGTGAGCCTTCTCCTCATCCTGGAGGAACTTCCTCTTTTTGTTGAAGTATTCCAAGGCATCTTTAACTGCACTTAGCACCATGGCGGCCACGTACTTCACAATCAGCCCCACACATAGCGAGACTGTCCTTTTAACTCAGGACTTAGTCTCACATACAAGGGTTCCCAGGAGTCCTCTCTGCCCTGCTGCACCTGAGCTTGTGCAGGCAGAGTCTGTAAGACCTGGCGGCCTTGGGCAAAGGGAAAGCGCTGGGGTTGCTACAGGTGGGCCAGGGCCCAGGTGTTGCCAAACAACCTGCGGGCACCGTCGTGCAGAGACTCTGGGAGCCTCTACATATCTCTTTTTCCTTTGTCTTTATCCCTGGGTCAAAGGTGATCTAGGCATCCCTCCTTTAATATATTACATTGCTTCATGAATTTATTATGTATACCACAGGTACATGAGATCAACCTGTGTTTGTCTTTCTGGCTTTCTTAACATATATTCTTTTTTTTCTTTCTGGGTCACATCCAGCAATGCTCAGGGGTTATTCCTGGCCCTGCACTCAGGAATCATTCCTGGCAGTGCCCAGCCTTCTGATAGGCCATTCTGAGTAGGATACTGAATTTCAACTGAGACAGAAACTGATGAACATCGAGGGAAGAGCGATTCATGATAAATCTCATGCATGTCGAGTTTGAAATGTTAACTCCTTTGAGAGCAGAGTATGTTAAGATGGTACTTTATGTCTGGCAGTGCATAGCTGCAAATCATTTGGCTAGAAACAGATGGGGCTGGCTGAAGCGGGTCGGGTGTTTGCCTTGCACACGCGCCGACTTGGGTTTGATACCCAGTATCTCATATGGTCCCCCGAAGCACTGCCAGGAGTAATTCCTGAGTGCAGAGGGATAGAACCCAGGTCAGACTTGTGCAAGGCAAATGTCCTACCCGCTGGACTATAGTATTCTACTCAGAATGGCCTATCAGAAGGCTGGGCACTGCCAAGAGTGATTCCTGAGTGCAAAGCCAAGAATAATCTCTGAGCATTGCTGGATGTAACCAAAAAGAAAAATAAAGAAGATATGTTAGTAAAGAAAGCCAGAAGGACAAACACAGGTTGATCTCACGTATCTGTGGTATACAGAATAAATGCATGGAGCAATGTAATGTATTAAAGGAGGGATGCCTAGATCACCTTTGACCACGGGATAAAGACAGAGAAAAAAGAGATCTGACCTGATTGCTGTTTTTAGGGTTTCTAATGTAATACTGAATAAATGTGGAGACAGTAGACATCCTTGCCTGTACCTAACCTCACTGTAAATGCTTTCAGTTTTTTACCATTAAGAATGATTCTGGCTGTTGGCTTGTTATAGATAGCTATTACTATCATGAGAAAAGTTCTTTTACCCCTATTTTGTTGAAGTTTTTTTTAAATCATACATAAATGTTGGGTTTCATTGAAAGCGCTTTGCTGCATAGATTGATATGATCACATGTTTCTATCTTTTTAAAATTTTTTACTGATGGTGGTGTATTTTGTTAATTCATCTGTGTATGTTGAACTGTCTTTGTATCCCTGGGATAAATCCCACTTAGTCATGGTGTATGATTTTTCTTCTGTGCTGTTGTATTCAGTTTGCTAAGATTTTGTTGACGACTTTTGCATGGATATTCACCAGGGAGTTTGGTATGAAAGGATCTTTTCTAGATCTATTTGTTTTGGGAATTATTAGTTTAATGTTAGCTTCATAGAAGACATTATTATTGTTTTATTATTTGGAAGAGCTTTGGAAGACATTATTTATTATTCTTTATTATTTGGAAGAGCTTGCTAGTAAAGGCAATAAGTCTTCTCTGAAGGTTCGATAGAACTTACCAGTTAACCCATCTGGGTCAGGAATTTTGTTCTTGGGAAGATTCTTAATTATTGTTCCAATTTCCTCACTTCTACTTCTACCTCTATCTTATTCAATTTTGGGAGATTACATGATCTAAGAATCTGTCCATTTATTCTAGGTTCTTCTGCTTAACAGCCTAAGTTATTCATAGTAACTTCTAATAATAACTTGAATTTCTGAGGGATCTGTTATAATTTATCCCCTTTTATCTTTGATTTTATTATTTGGATTTTTCCCTGATAAGTCCAGCAAAAGGTTTGCTTATCTGGAGCTGGTATACAGTGTGTAGGGCTTTTGCCTTGCACACGGCCAACCCTGGACTGAACTCCAACATCCCATATGGTCCCCAGCACTGCCAGTAATAATTCCTGAGTACAGAGCCAGAGAAACCCCTGCGTATAGCTGGGTGTGACCCAAAAAAGAAAAAAAAGAACCTGCTTATTTCATTTATTCTTTAAAAAAAAATGGCTCCTGATATGACTGACTCTTTCTATTGCTTTCTTGGTTTCCTTATAATTGATTTCTGCCCTAGGTTTTTTAATTATTTCCTTCCTTCTACTACTTTTTGGGTTCATTTGCTTTTCTTCTCTAGCATTTTGTGATGAGTGTTTAGTTGATTTGGGATTTTTCTTCTTTCTTATCATAGCCCTACATTGTTATAAATTTTCTCCCTTATAACTGCTTTGTGGTGTATCCCAACAATTCTGGTAGCGTGTACCTTTATTCTCATTCATTTCAATGAAACTTTTTATTTCTTCTTTTATTTCCTTTTTACCCACTTGTTAATTTAGCAAGTATTAAAATTCAAGTGTTTAATACTTCAAGTGTTTCTTCTTTTATAATTAATTTCTGCTTTTATGTCTCATGGTCTGAGAGAGTTGTCACTGTCACTGTCTTCCCATTTTTCATCGATTTGCTCAAGTGGGCACCAGTAATGTCCCCATTCATTGGGAATGAGGTCCATTATTGTTACTGTTTTTGGCATATCAAATATACCATGGGTAGCTTGTCAGGCTCTGCCATGGCTCTGGGTTCATCCCAGGGGGCCCAGCCTTTTTCTATGTCAGACCATCAACCATCCAGGGCCCACAAGGCAGAGCCCTGGGTGGATTAAATGAGAATCCTAAATGTGCAGCAAAAGGCTGATCACAGTATCAGAATCCATAGTGGCAAATGTGACTGGGATGTGACTCAGCCACAGAGAGTGCTCACCTTGTGTGTAGGTCATGAGGTCTATCCTGTGATCCTCCTCCTCTCTCCAAATAGTTGTGTTAATCTCTCAAGGGCCTGGCGCAGACCTTGAATTTGAATATCCAAGGGCCATGGTTTGTGACCATTTCTCTCTGCCTCCTCATCCTGCGATTTTTGTGTGCCCTCCTAGGCAGTCCTCTCCCGGGGTCCCAGTTCTGCTCTGCTTCCCTGCAACTTGTTCAACCTTCAGCTGGAAGACCCACTCCCCTGTGCTGTTCATGTGGGGCCCAAGTCCTTCTGAGAAGGTTCATTTGATAACTTGACATCCTGTTATTTCGTCGATTTGCTCGAGTGGGTGCCAGTAATATTTCCATTTGACCCTATCACATGCCAGTGTAGCCCAATGGCATCTGGTTGTTTCAGGAATATGAAGAGCCTCGAACCGTTCATTCATGGTCTTGACAAGGAAGTCTGACCATCTTGTAGGTGGGCGGCCATGTGACCTTTTGATATCCCGTGGGATCCAGTTGGTAATGGCTCTAGTCCAGTGGTCATCTCCAAATCTCATTACATGTCCAGCCCTGCAGGGTGCCCACCCAGGGACGCCAGATGTCGGGGAATGTGCGGGGTCCCTGACAGTGCCGGGAAGCAAGTTCCCTTCCACCTCCGAAGCTGGCAGGGAATGGATGAAGACTCAGGAATCCGATGCAATTTTGAAAGGCTTTACATATCACAGGTTCAGTATACAAATCAGCAATAGAAAAACCCGGTTCTTAGGATTCCTGGCTAGAACCCCAGCCATGTGTAGGCCAAGATGGCGGCCACCACGTGTAAAGGCCCTGTAGAGAGGAGAAAAAGACAAGACTCCCAAGAAGGGTGCGAGCTCACAAAGAGAGTTCCCAAAAAGAGAGAAAGAGGAAGCAGGCTGTTTTATACCCCTGCAACTCAGACCTCCCATTATTATGGGAAGCAGGAAGGGTCAAATGTCCTTAGATAATTTCTCCCAGCACCTATTATATGCTAGGACCTATTATATGCTATTGTTTTGAGCCAAGATCTGCCTGGAAATGCCTTTATAGGGTAGAGAAGGGGGTTTCTGAGATTGCATGTCTCTGTACCAAAGACTAATTCTAATGCCAGTTAAATATTCCTCCAAGCCTTCACAAGAGTCTCGTTTATTTCACGGTAGTTTTGTATTTTAGTTGTCTTTGAGTTATCAGGGAGCCATGCTTGCTTGCTTGGAGGCAAACAGCATTTCTCTCTGATCTAATTACTTAGAGATCCAACGTGGCCAGGCTAGTCCCATGATGATTGTGGTAGCATGAGAGAATATTTATACTAGCCAGTACAGAATACATGGTCAGATAAACTGTCATATTTAAACTATCCCCTTATCTACGAAGTGATTTGCAGGAGGCAATCCAGGGCAGATGCAGAGACTTTTAGGCTTTTAGGTGTCCTGCAACACAGTCCATCTGATTTTCGATGGATAGAGGATTATCCTCTATAAATTCTTCTATTTTTTTCTCTCTTCTTTTGCCTCGCAGTTATTATTGATGACTAGTATTTAGACTTCAGTGTGCTGGTAAAATTCTTTGCACTGAATTTTGTTTCTGTATTTTGCTATTGTATTCTGTAACTCCTTTAATTCCACTTGTATGGACACTTTGATACTCTGGATTAATTCATTTAGCTTCATTTAGCTTCAATTTCTCTTCCAGTGATTGCTTAATTCCCATTTCCATTGCATTGAGTATTGATTGAGGCTCTCCCTGACAAGGTTCAATACTTTTGTTGAACTTGAAGATTTACCTGGACTGTCCCTGCCTGCCAGTGCAAGTTAATTCCTTCTTTTTCTCATTATCCTTAGTTTTGCTGACAGTTGATTCCCAATTATCTGAGTACTAAACTGTTCATTTTTTACACTGAACAGCTACTGCTTATTATCTGTTATTCTATTTCTGTCACCCTGAGATGGTATTTCAGTGAACAGGCAAGTGTAGTTAATCACCTTTAGATACTAGGGCTGTTATGGAGGTATTCTGTGATGCAATGAATAACCTGCAACTAACCACCATCCTGAGAGTCAGTGGGATTGAAGGAATAGAGAGTTTGGGTTATAGCCAGGCTGTGATAGGCTGGTCTGCTGGGTGCAGTTCTGATGAGAGGGAAGTCCGGATGTGGAAAATGGAGGCCCTCATGGAGTGGGGGGGTTGTCTGGCTTGTTGAGAGGCTCTGCTGGCAAACTCAGGGGACCATATATGGATGCTGAGGATTGAACTTCGTGTCAGCCACTTGCAAGGCAAGCGCCCTTACCGGTCCCACTCTTAACTCTTTGAATTGTCTTCTCACCCTTTCATAATGCCTGCCATTATTAAAGAGAACATGGAACTGAGTCCACAGGTCATGGGCCCAGCGATGGTTTATTTCCTGAACTAGGTGTCACACACATACACCCCAAACTTCGGCTATATTGTTCCCTTAATTCAGGGACTTAGTCCCTTAGTCTCTTAGCACTGCATTCTATTTGTGTCATGATTTCATCTCCCTGGACTAAAAGTCCCGTAAAGGAGGGCAAGGACTAAATCTTACATTTAGTACTCTACTTCCTTTTTGGCATTTTGGGTCACACCCAGCAGTGCTCATGGATTACTCCTGTCTCCGCACTGAGGGATTGATTGAACCCAGGTTGTCATGTGCAAGGCAAACGCCCTACCCAATATACTATCGTCCATCACAAGTGCTCCATTTCCTGAACCTAAAAGGGTGCCTGGAATTTAGTAGGCACTCAGGACAAGTAGGTCAGTTACTTGTATCTTTCTATCCCAGTTACCTTGGGATAGAATGGGATCAACTATGGGAATGAAGTAGAGATGGCCAATTAAAATCTTCTCTCCTCCCATATTCATATTCAGAAAACTGCGTGGAACAGTTGGAAACGGGATTTTCCTGAGGAGCACAGCCAGCTCCCTTGCTCTGCTCTGTACTGAAGGCCTCGGGTTCTCTGCAGTAGTTGTCCCTGGATAGTGCCACCTTGGCCTTGCCCCAGGATTTTGGGCTTGTGCTGCAAACACTTAAAGGTAAGATTCAGCCAGACAGCAAAGGATAGAGGGTAGGAGTGGACTTCACATTGTCCTCTCAGAAGCTTAGGCCATGCATTCTGCTGCCCCTGTCCAGAGTACAACCTAGCACTGAAGAGACTCAGCTTCCATGACATGAAACTGGCTGACTGTCAGAGTGAGGTGCTCTTCTTGCTGCAGAACCTGACGCTTCAAGGTAAACTCTTCCTCCGGAACCCCCAGCACACTCTTGGGTCCTCCCTATGGCACTGCCACTCTCACAAGCCCCAACTGTAAAGCAGTTGGGGATATGGCTCGGTAATGGGGTACATGCCTGGGTTTGATCCCTGGCATCACAAAAACACAAATGGCAGCCTTCCTTCTAAAACATCCTAATGCAATTCATCTGCAAAACATGGCAAGTTACTCACTTTTATACTGCCTCATTCAAAGATGTTAACTGTCAATGACTGGCTGTCGGGAGGCTCCCCCAGGATCCTCCTTGCAGAGCAAGGGTCAGTGGAGAAAAGGCAGGAATGGAAAAGGTCCATGAAGAGAACCACTTTACAGTGGCATACAAAGGCTCAATCTCTGATTTGGATCATTTAGTTCCAATCTTGCTTGGGGTCTTGGACAAATACTCTCACCCCCTTGCTGAGAACCAGCTGCCAAGACAGTCATCAGATTTTATTCTAATTTCTCTCGACAGAGATTACCTTCTCCTTCTGTCGTCTGTTTGAGAAGCGCCCAGCCCAATTTCTGCCTGAGATGGTTGCTGCTATGAAGGGGAATTCCACACTGAAGGGCCTTCGGCTGCCAGGGAACCACCTGGGTGGGAGCAGGGTCCTGGGGAAGGAGATGGGAAGGAGCCAGTCCTTCGACTTGGCAAATGAGGAATGAGGGGAGGGTGTTGGACTGTTGGAGGCTGGGTTTCTTTCCAGCCGAACTGGTCTAGGGTCCTTAGCCCCTGCCCTTGAGTAGTCTCGAGGCAGGATCTCTGGTCGACTGCGCAGAGCCCCCGGGTCCCTCCCCAGACTCGCCCCCAGGGAAGCGAGTCCGGGGAGGGGGCTGCTGGTCGACCCTGGGGGCCCCGTGCCACAGACCTCGACCCCCGCCTCACCGCCATCCCACGGCGGCGCTGTGGGAAGACGGGAGGAGCGGAGCCGAGACCGGGCCATCCGTCCGCCCCTGGAAGAGGGAGGCCAGTGCCCACGCGGGCGACCGGGGCCCGATTTAAAAAAATTTTTTTCAGTGCTAGGGGTTCTCACAGGGTCTCTTTTTTCCCAACTCTAACAATAACTTAAACATTTTTTTTAAATTGAGGTTTTTGTGATTAATACTGTTAATTATGGTTTGTCATGCATATAATTCCAATACCACACTCACCATTAGTGTACCCAGCTCCCTCTCCCCAAAATCCCAAAGAACCTTTCTTACAAAATGTGAGCCTCATCCAGGCACACACACACACACACACACACACACACACACACACACACACACAACACCAACTTCATAGGATATTAATTGATCCTTAAAACCCCATTATAAAATGACACGTACTGGAAGAATTCTTTGAGCTTACTGAGAAAAGCATGTAAGAGTCTTCTGGGAGATAAGTTTCACAAAACTAGAAGCAAATGGTAAATTACTGATCTGGAGGGGCTTGTTCCCTCTGCACCCCCACTTGCCTTCCTCTTCATCCCAGCAGCGCATATAGTGCTGATAAATATGAACTCCCCTGCCCACATACCTGCATCTGGCATTGCCATGACCTCCTCAAAAACCAACGGAAAAAAACAGACTGAGTCTTTTCTTCTTTTTTAATTTATTTTTCTTTTTAGGTTACACCTGGCGATGCTCAGGGGACCATATGGGATGCTGGGATCGAACCCGGATCAGTCGCATGCAAGGCAAATTCCCTACCCTCTGGACTGTTACTCCAGCCCCAGTCTTTTCTTCTTATTCCGTAACAATTCATCATAACGCAGCTGCCTTCAGAAAGGAAGCACTGCTTGACTAATTTCTGGGTCATGAACAAGAAAAAAAGTGGTGGAATGTGGAATAAACCTATTTGGAGATGCTGAGATTTCTCTCCTTCCAGTGCTGAGTCTCTTTCTCTCCCCTATCTGTGATGGAATCTGATAGGAAAACAGCCTCTCTGTGCAATTAACTAGAAGAAGCTGTCAAATTTAGTCTCTCCTGCTTTCCCCCACGTGGGGTCATTAGTTAGAGGGGCAGGTCCTTTGATCAGAAGGATAATTGCCTCTGGGTTGAATGCATGGTCACCAAATCCCCAAATCCCCAGTCAGACCAACGTGGAGCCCATCCTGGGCCTCTATTACTTGATTAAAAATATTGGTCACTCTCTACCTCCTTCTGAATAAAGAACCTGAGTGTGGGCGGGAGTGAAAGTACAAAGATTAAAGTGTTTTCCCAGCATTGGCTGTTTTGAGTCCTGGCACTGAATATAGCTCCCCACACATGCCCAGGTCTGATCCCTGAGCACTGTTCGCTGTGGCTCCCAAACAAAGCAAAACAAAAAAAAAAAGACCTGGGTGTGATTTGGTGATGATTGGGAGTAGGCAAGGTGGAATTATAGATTTCAGAATTCCATGACCAGTTTTGAATGGGGGACAAACAGCAGCCCCAGGATGGGAGCCACTGAGACCCCTGGAAATACTGGGAATAGGAATTTGAATGATATTTGTTTCTCTGTCATCCCTAGAGACTTCTTCACAAAGGAAAACCTTTTTGGTGAGATTTTTCCCAAACAATCACAAGGACTTGATTGACTGTGGGACATCCTATCCCCCACAGGAGGCTCTGAACCATCAGCCTCCTTCACCTTACTGAGAGGTCATCAGAAAACAGTGAGTGCATGGCGAAACTTCCCCACCCCATTCTCCTAACTCTCACCCAGTCATTTCCTCAGATGGACAAATGCCACCCAGTTGTGGTGTGACAAAAAGGATAGCTGGAACTATCACCTACTACCTTCATCAGAGAAAACACAACTAAAAGTCTGAGTCTTTTGTTTGTTTTTAAAAAAACAAGTTTATTTTAGGCATTATGATTCACAGTATAGTTAATGATGGAGTTTCATACACACAATGTTCCAATACCACACCCTCCACCAGTGTGTCTCCCCCTCAATCTACCTCAGGACCATTCTCTCTCCCCCCCCACCCCACTTCTACCCCACACCCTGGTAAACTCAGTTCTGCAGACTAGTTCTCAGATTCTGTTGTCTTTGGCTATTTATTGTTTACTTCATTACATGCTCCTTTACTCCACATCACTTCACTTGAATCACTTGAATCCCGTTATTCATCGATTTGCTCGAGCGGGCGCCAGTAACATTTCTTTTTTTTTTAAATTTTTTTTATTTTTAAAATTACAAAGATATACAATTAAAAAGTTCATATTTGGGTTTTGGTCAAACAGTGTTGCAGCACCCATCCCGCCACCAGTGCCCATCTCCCACCACCAACGTCCCCGGTTCCCTCCCCTCCCCAGCCCTGCTCCATGGCAGGTTCTTGATTTCTTTCCATTTCTCTCTCTTTCTCTTTTCCTTCCCTCCAGACCATGGATTACAGAACATACATTAAAGGGTTGTCATGTGTATCTTTTTACCTCTATTTAATGCTCAGTTCTAGGTTGGCATTAGTACCCTCAACAATTGTTAGCACACTGTTCCATTTCTGTCTTACCTAGCTTCTGAATCCCACACGTTTGTGATAATTTCCACCTTTGACAGGACCTCCTGATATATGTTTCACTTGACCTTGGATATTGGTATCATAATATGTACCTATATATTTATGTTATGCAGATAAATGCAGTCATTCTGTATCTGTCTCTCTCCTTCTGGCTAATTTCGCTCAACATAATCTTCTCCATGTCCATCCATTTGTAGGCAAATTTTATAACTTCATTTTTCCTAACCGCTGCATAGTATTCCATTGTGTAGATGTACCAAAGCTTTTTTATCCAGTCATCGATTTTCGGGCACTCTGGTTGCTTCCAGATTCTGGCTATTGTGAATAATGCTGCTATGAACATAAAAGTAGGGATGGTGTATCCGCTGCGTATTTTTGGCGCCAGTAACATTTCCATTGGACCCTACCATGTGTCAATGTAGCCCAATGGCATCTGGTTGATTCAGGAATATGAAGAGCCTCAAATCGCTTCCTTCAGGGTCTTGACAAGAAAGTCTGACCATCTTGTAGGTGGGCGGCCACGTGATTTTTGACATCCCGTGGGATCCAGTCGGTAAAGTTTACTCAGAATAATATTCTCCCAATGCATTCATGTAATAATAAATTGCCTAATATGTTCCTCTCTTCTCCCCCAGCATTTCGTGCGGTTCTTTTCTTTAAAAAATTGTTTTTGGATCATACCCAATGGGGCTCAAGGTGCTATTTCTGATTATGAGCCTGTCAGTGATCCCTGGCAGTGCTCAGGAGGATCATAAGTGGTGCCAGAAATTTGAACCAAGTTTGGTAGGAAGCAAGTAAAAAGCTATAATCCCCATACTATCTTTCTGGTATGGGTTTTTTCCTTATTAAGTTCCATAAGTGTTTTATATATCTTGGATATATATACCCTTTGTTACATGAGTTGTGGGCACATATTTTCTCCCAATCTGTAGAATGTCTTTACTCTGGTCCTTGTTTCTTCAGTACAGAAGCTTCTAAATTTGATGTTGTCTTTTTGTTTATCTTTGCTTCTGTTTGCTTGGCCAATGGCATTAAAGCACTGAAGATGCCTCTAGATTCAATGCCATGAAGGGTTCTACCTATGTTTTATCAATGCAATTTATGGACTTAGGTCTGATAAACTAGTAACAATTATGGACCTCAGTTCCATGACCTGAAGAATGGTTTCAGGCTCTTCCTGTCCCTGGAGCAAGCAGATGCCCTTGGGTTACACTTGCTTGTGACAGAACTTATGGAGATGTTGCTAGTGCCCACTCGAGCAAATCGATGAACAATGGGAAGACAGTGATACAGTGATACAGTGATCAAAGTCTTTAGTCTATTTTGCATTTTTTGCTGGGCTTGGAGGCACACCTTGGTGTGATCAGAGCTTATTGCTATCTCTGTGCTCAAGGACCATACGGGAGACCAGGCATTGACCCTGAATCTGATGCACGCAAAGGAAAGTGCCTTAAGCACAGTACTCTCTCAAGTCCCCTTAATCCATTTTGAGTTAACTTCTGTGCATGGTCTAAGTTAGGGGTCGAAGTCTTTTTTATTTTGCATATGAATGACCAGTTTTTACAACATTGTTGAAGAGGCTTTCCCTTGCTTCACTTCATGCTTTTTTGCTCTTTGTTGAATATTTGCTGTCCTTATATCTGAATATGTCTCTGGTTTCCCCATTCTATTCCATTGGTCTGACTGTATATCTTTATTCCAGCCCCAGTTCTTAAACTGTTACTTAAACTGTTTTAGTACTTAACTATTGTAAGTACTTAACTATTTTATTTTATTTATTTATTTTTTTTTTTTTTTGCTTTTTGGGTCACACCCGCGATGCTCAGGGGTTACTCCTGGCTCTTTGCTCAGGAATTACTCCTGGCGGTGCTAGGGGACCATATGGGATGCCGGGGATCGAACCGGGCCGGCACAAGCCGGCGCGTGCAAGGCAAACGCCCTACCTGCTGGGCTATCGCTCCGGCCCCAAGTACTTAACTATTTTAAGGCTGGATAAGAGGTAATGTTGGGAGGCATGGTTAACAATGATGTAGGTCCTACATCAGTATCCGTCAACAATTATAAATATGTAGGATTCCCAGGAAATGACTAGTTATTTATGCACACTCTCTGTTCAGTTATTTCTATGTCAAAAGTCATTTATTAGCAATGGGATTCAGAATTAGTCCCTGATATTGTTGAAGTGAACTGGGCTACTAGTTCATCATTAAAAGGCATTCATGTTTGCCTCTCACTCACTAGTGAGGGTGGTTACAGATGAAAGAATTATCCGGGACTGGGGCTGAAGTGGTAGTCCAGTGGTCAGGGCATTTGCTTTACATGCAGCTGACCCGGGTTAGATCCCTGGCATCCCATATGGTCCCCCAAGCTCTGCCAGGAGTAATTCCTGAGTTCAGAGCTGGAAGTAGCCCCCTGAGCATTTCTGGGTGTGACCCAAAAGAAAAAAAATTAAATTATCCTGGACTTCCTTGTTGAGATTTTATTTCAGCCCCACATACAAAGCATTACTGATCTATTCTGCTTTATCTTCATGCCTTGGTCCCAGTTGAAATATCAATACAGAAACATAAGTAATAAAATAACCTGCTCTGATATTACTGGACCATGTACAGGATTTGTTCAGCTGCCTGGGTCTGGATCCTGGAAACAGGGTGAAGTTGGCCTACTGTAGGCCAGTCCCATTCTGCTGATTAGAATCTAATCAGCTTCTTGAAATGCTGTATGAGATCAAGTGAACAGAGTAAAGAGACTCCTCTGTTGGTCTAGTTAATCAGAGTGGCCAAAAGAGCGATAAGCTCATGGAAATATTTTCCAAAGTCCATAATAGTGTGAGTAGACATGCTGACTGTCTAGCAGAATAAATATAATGCTTGTTTTCATGGTAAAAAGTGGGCAAGGTTACTTTTTATTTTAAATTTTTTGGGTTTTCCAAGCCGTGAGTTCCTTTCCTAGGACAGAACCAATTTTCTGTACTGGTGT
>JAJIBD010016290.1:0-20775 GCA_021461705.1 Cryptotis parvus | reverse complement strand
AACTCCCTTAGTACCACTGGTGAGACCCAAAAAGAAAAAAGAAAAAAAGGAAAGAATACCAGAAATATATAGTCCTGAAGAGGATTAAACTCAAAAAAGAAAATTCTGATCAAATGAAAACTTACTACTAAAGACCTGCCAATTAGGACAAAAAGAACACTTTAAGCTAAGCCTCCGTAAAACTTGATGAGGTAAACACCCAGGGTCATGCCTTATTCTTTATGACTCACTGCAACCGTCAGCATCCTTAGTCACTGCTATCTCTGCTTCTAAGCAGGCAAATCATTTGCGATACAGGTTGTCAAAAGTTGGGAAAGTAGTTTCCTGTCAAATGAATCAGAAATAAATCACTGGAAAACCTGCTTGGTTAGACCAAGTAAGAGTTGTTAACAAAGGGTTACTCTGCGTACCCAGCACAAGTATCTAGTCATTTTATCTGGAAGCCAAAGTGAGCCTCCAAGCACGGCCTTTCCTTCTCCTGACTTTCCTGAGTCCATGGCCAGCCGCTTCCATTTTTCAGGCAGAATCAAAGTGCAGGCACACAGGTGCAGGCACACAGGTGTGTCCCCTTCTCCAGGGCCCAGCCACTCCCTGCACTCATGTCTCCAGCTGGAGACCTCTTGTCTCACCTACGCTTACTCATCCTCTCTGGCACATCCTTACCTCATCTGCCCTTTATGTCACTGACCACAGTCTTGTGTGTGCCGAGAATTGTATGCCTATGACTCTCCATACAAGCATAGCTACTTAAATCAAGGGTGGCTTTTATATCTTCAGAAGGTGTTCACACACTCACTCTCTATTTTTAATTCAGAGAATATTCCTAAAACCATCGGAATAGAACATTCTCAACTTCCTCCTTTCCCACCACCTATAAATATCTAACTCCGCTTCCCTCCCTTCACCCTTCCCTTGTGTTTCAGTAGAATGGAATCATTCCGGCCTGGGGGCTCACACATATATTTCCTCGAGACCTTGTTCCACCATATGGTTTCTTTCTGGACCACTAATCTCCTCTCTCAGATTTCTTGTCCCAGAAATAAAAGCTACTGGGGCTGGAGCGATAGCACAGCGGTAGGGCATTTGCCTTGCACGCAGCCGACCCGGGTTCAATCCTGGCATCCCATAAGGTCCCCCAAGCATCTCCAGGAGTAATTCCTGAGAGCAGTAGTAACTCCAGTAGTAACTCCTGGAGCCTCGAGCCTCGCCAGGTGTGACCCAAAAGCAAAGAAATAAAAAATTTAAAGCGGTTTCTTTAACTGAAGATGCTAGGTTGGGCCCAGAAACCAAGGGACCCAATATTGGTTCTTCAAACACATCTGCCCTTCTCTATATACTCTGCTAATTCACACAACTCCTGTGGATGAGCTTTCAGGGAATATGAAACCATTTAGCAACACAGTGACACAATGAAGACTCATCAAGCCTACTAGTCACCAGGCACTATACCATTCTCTCTCATTGCTTCCTGGTCAGGGGCCACGCCTAGTGATGTAGCTTGCTCACTTACTCCTGGCAGGACTCAGTGTGCTGAGGATAGATACAGGACGGCCATGTGCAGGAAAGTGCCTACCCACTGTACCATCACTTCAGCCCTGCTGGCACTATTCTTCTAATCACTGTATGCTGTATATTTGTCGGTTGATTCTGTTCTAGTACCAACACTGTAAGGTGGATACTATATCCTACTTTACAGATTACAAAGTCAACAACATTAGGATACTGAAAAAAAAAAAGACAAGAACTCCCACTTCTAATTAAAAAATGAAAAAAACTCTTTAGAATTATAAGGAAAGTGAGAAGATAATCAATGAAATAAAGTATTCCGGGCCCGGAGCGATAGTACAGCAGGTAGGGTGTTTGTCTTGCATGTGGCCAACCCAGGTTCAATCCCCAGCATCTCATACGATTCCCTGAACACTGCCAGGGGAATTCCAGAGTGCAGAGCCAGAAGTAACCCTTGAGCATCACCAGGTATGACCCAAAAAGAAAACAACAAAAAAATAAATTAAAGATTCTAAGAAATTTGATTATTTCATTAACAAATTTCATTTTTTGAACAATGAACATAATTGTCTCAACCATTTTTCAACATAATTATTTTAATCATGTTTTTCCATCTATATTGAAATAGAACCATCTTAATTACTAAGAGCTTTTTCGAATTCGTTTTCAGCCACAAACTTGCAGATCAAGCAGAATAATGAATAAATGCAATAGCTGAGATTTTTTAAATATTTGTTTTACATGCAGAATGACAAATGTCTTAATATTATCTTGAATATAGGAGCCTGAGAGAGTACAGTGGTTAAAGAGCTTGTCTTGGGGGCCAGAGCGGTAGCACAGTGGGTAGAGTGTTAGCCGTGCACACAGCTTACCTGGGTTCGATCCCGGCATCCCATATGGTCCCCTGAGCACCGCCAGGAGTAAATCCTGAGTGCAGAGCCAGGAGTAACCCCTGAGCATTACCAGGTGTGACCCAAAAGAAAAAAAAAAAAGTGTTAGTCTCTTGCTGCTCTAGCTCCTACCCACAGCGAGCGGCCCATGGAGCAGTCCCTGGGGGAGGAGAAAAACTGGCTCAGTCCCCGGCCAGTTTCAACAGAGCTCCTAGGGCCAGCAGACACATGGGCTGCTGTGTTGCCGGCTGGGCTTGGAGCAGGGATTGAGGCCCTCTCCTTACCCCCACGTCCAATGCCCCAGTAGGAGTGACTCTGAGCTCCACAGCCTCCACCGGTAAAGCCAGAGAAGAGAAGGAGCAGACGCACAACTGCTCCAGCTCTTACCCACAGCGCATGGCCGCTCTGCAGCTACGCGACAGGCTTAGCTAACAACCACGTTTAGGGCCAGGTCCTTCCCAGAACCTTGCCCATATACACATTGTAAAGATCAATGTAAGTTGCAACAAACTGGGGGCTGGTGTGGGAATGGGGAGTGGGTGGTGGGCTGTGGCCTTTGGTAGTGCTAGGGGCAGACTGGTGGTGGAACTGGTGTTGAAAACAATGAATAATTGTGAAAACTGTACTATGGGGAAATTTGTCAATCATAGTGTTTTAATATTTTAAAAAAATTAAAATTAAAAATAATTTTTTAAATAATAACAAAATGAAGTGCTTGTCTTGTATGCAGCAGAGTCAGGAGTGTTCCCTGAGCACAGATGGGTGTAGCCCCCCAAAAAACGACAACTACACTGGCTAATACTTTTCAGACTTTCATTTATTTATTTATTGAGAAGTTGCTAGACTGGCAGCAAAGCAGAGAATCTGCCCTCTTTTAACAGACAGTATGAAGGACTGTAACGACACTGTACAGCAAGCAGGGCACTTGTCCAATGCCTGACACCACACAGGGCCCCCAAGCCTGCAAGAAGTAATCTTTGAATGCAGAGCCAGGCAGGAATAAACCCCAACACCATCAGGTGTGGCCCAACAAATGGAAAAACTTTTTCTAAACAGATCTTATAAAAATATATTTTTTATTATTTTTTTAATTTTATTACACCACTTTTAGACATACAATTGCAAGATGCTCATGTAGAGTTTTGGTTCCACAGTGTTCCAACACCCATCCCTCCACCCGAACCCATCTCCCATCATCAATGTCCCCACCTCCTCCCCCCCCTCCCGGCACTCCCAACTACTTGGTGGGTTCTGTATATCTGTTCTCTCCTCTCTATCTCTCCCTCCCGCCTACCTTTCCTACACATCGTAGAATGCAGTACATTAAAGACATAACTGTTTCCACTAGTTTGATGGACTACGTGGCCGCAAGGGGCCGCGCAACTTAGGGCCTCATGGTCAGCGTCTGGACAGTGAAAATGGTGGCTAATGTGGTGGGTGAGTTTCATCTGGCTGCTTCCAGGATCCCCACAGGTGATGGGCCAACACCCAAAACCCATCTGTCCTCCTGGGGGCCTCATGGTCAGATGAGCTAGGGAGAGCCGAGTTCCAGCTTCCCCAGCTGTGTCTGAGGCTCTGCATGCTATGGCTGATCGCCCCAGGACAGCTCCTGAGCGGGACTACCGGGCTCAGACAAAATGGAGAGGGGAAGGGCCGACCCCAGCTCCATCTGACGAATTCCCGGTGATTCCCACTTCTGGGAGCTGCCTACCTGAAAAATATATTTCTATGGAGATCTTATAGGGGTCTGTACAGCAGAGTGGGCACTTGCTGTGCAGCAGCACATCTAATTTAACCGGCATCCCATAGGGTCCCCCAGCACCGCCAGGAATGATTCCTGAGTACAGAGCCAGGAGTAATTCCTGAGCACTACCAAGTGTGGACAAAAACAAAAATAGTAAATTAAAAGATCTTATATAAAAATACATGTGCTACATGCATTTTTTAACTGGTATATGAAATCTCATAAGTCCCAAAAAGTTCTTTAAGGGCTGGAAAGATAATACAGTGGCTAAGGTGCTTGCCTTGCGCGTGCAGACCAGGGTTCAGTACCCAACAACTCATAGGGTCCCCTGAGTTTCAGAGTGCAGAGCCAGGAGAAAGCCCTAAGGACAGCCAGGAGTGGCCCATAAACCCAAAAAAAAAAAGAAAAATAAATCTGAGGGAGGTAAAAATGACATAAAAATCATCTATAAAACAAATAAGTAAAGCAAACAGCAATCAATTAAGTGGTGAATTATGTCTAACAATTGAAGACAGAACCAGAGAGCAGACCAAATGACAGCACATGGTCCCTAAACATCACTGAGAGTTTAGTGACGACCATGCAGAGCTGGAAGTAGCCCCAGCAACACAGGGAATGCGCACCCCCACAACAACAAAAAAAATAAATAAATCAGAAGAGATTAACAAGGACTGAAGCAGCCAGCTGGCTTCATAATGAAGGGGTATCATCAAGCCGTACAAGATGGTCAACTAGCTGGAGATGGTATACCAGGTAAAGCACTTGCCTCGCACTCAGCCGACCCCCGGGTTCAGCCCCCAGCACCCCATATGGTCTCCTGAGCCCACCAGGAGTGATTAATGAGCAAAGGGCCCAGAGTAAGCGAGCCTTGAGCACTACAGGGTGTGGCAAACCAAAAAGAAAAAAAAAATGAGGAAGTTTTAGTATGAGCAAAGATATATCGACCTGACACAGAAAACAGTCACTGCAGAGGCACAGAGGGGGAATGAGTCTCAGAAAAGACAGTGAAGAAACCAGTTTGACCAAAAACAGAAGAAGCTACAGATACTAGCACGGAAATAAGAACAAAGAGAGGTTGATGACAAAGTCTAGATTCACTCACAGGCTAAGTGCTGGAAAGTAATTATGCTAAAAGATCCTGAACTGCTGTCTTCAGAAGCTTACAGAGAAAAGAAAGAATATTTATGCAAATGACAATGTCATATATCATATGAAAATATAATACAGGGGGCAAATTAGAGATCAGTGTTCAAAGAAACAAACACAACTGCCTTTTTTTAACAGGAAGTTCCTCTTTTGGTGCTTCCTTTGATCTTCTTGAAGAAAAATAAGCACACACAAAAAAAAAAGAAGGAAAAGGTGTACCAATGCCTTTACTACATGTTCAATTTAAAAATAAGAATTTAGATAAGGGCGGGCAAGAGAGTACATCAAGTAAGGCACTTGCCTTGCACAAGGCAGATCTGGCCTTCATTCCCAGCACCCTATAAGGCCCCAAGTTCCACTAGAAGTGATCCCTGAGCACACAGCCTGGAGGAAGCACTGAGCAGGCGCGGCCCAAAAATCAAATAAATTAATGAGTTTCTCCTAACCAGAGAGGAAGTCCAAGCAAGAAAAGAGTGGCCACTCTCAACTTAGGGAAAACTGTTTTGCGGTAGAGTTTGCCTTGCAGGCTGTTGACCTACGTTCAATCCCAGGTGTTGCAGGACTCCTCTAAGAGCCTCTGCATCTGCCGTGGATTGTCTCCTGTAGGTCACTGCAGATAGGGGGTAGTCTAAATGTGGCAATTTATCTGACCATGTATTCTGTACTGGCTGGTATAAATATTCTCTCATGCTACCACAAGCATCGTGGGACTAGCTAGATCTTACCAGCATATTTGCCTGGCCACGTTGGATCTCTAAGTAATTAGACCAGAGAGAAATGCTGTTTGCCTCCAAGCAAGCAAGCATGGCTCCCTGATAACTCAAAGACAACTAAAATACAAAACTACCGTGAAGTAGATGAGACTCTTGTGAAGGCTTGGAGAAATATTTAACTGGCATTAGTATTAGTCTTTGGTACAGAGACAAGTCATCTCAGAAACCCCTTCTCTACCCTATAAAAGGCATTTCCAGGCAGATCTTGGCTCTTGACATTAGCATATAATAGGGCCTAGGTGAGGTGCTGGGAGAAATTACCTAAAGGCATTTGACCCTTCCTGCTTCCCAGTGGGAGGTTACAGGGGGTATAAATCCAGCCTCTCTCTCTCTCTCTCTCTCTCTCTCTCTCTCTCTCTCTCTCTCTCTCTCTCTCTCTCTCTCTCTCTCTCTCTCTCTCTCTCTCTCTCTCTCTCTCTCTCTCTCTCTCTGGGCTCTCTTTTTTGGGCTCTTTTGGGGGCTTGCACTCTTCTTGGAAGTCTTGTCTTTGTCTCCTCTTTACAGGGCCTTAACACATGATGGCCACCATCTTGGCCTACACGTGGCTGGGATTCTAGCAGGGAAACCTAAGCACAGGGTTTTTCCTATTGCTGATTTGTATGCCTGAACCTGTGATAAGTAAAAGCATTTTAAAACTGCATCGGATTCCTGAGTCTTCATCCATTCCCCGCTGACTTCGGAGGTAGAAGGGAACTCGCTTCCCGGCACTGTTGGGAACCCCAGCAGCGTCCCGACACCCAGGCACCATCCATGTGGTGCCCCAAGCCTGCCCTGAGCACAGAGCCAGGAGTAAGCCCTGAGCACTGTTAGGCATGCCCCCCCAAAAAAAAAACCCTAGAAAATCTGATGACAACTTGGTCAGCATCATAAAATTAATATATTCACGCAGGACCTGAGTTAAAAACCTCAGACTCCAGGAGTAAACTGAGCACCATGGGTATGGCCCCAGACCAGTAAGAAGCAGAAAGATACCCTCTGAACAACCGGAATCAACAGAATCCAGAATCCCAGCTCCTCAACTACACACAATCTTTTTTTTTCCTTTTTGGGTCACACCTGGATATGCTCAAGGGTTATTCCTGTCCCTGCACTTAGGAATTACTCCTGGCTGTGCTCGAGGTACTATATGGGATGCTGGGGATTAAACCCAGGTTGGCTGCATGTGAGGCAAATATCCTACTTGCTGTACTATGGCTCCAGCCCCACAAAAATGTACAATCTTATGGATATCAAATTTCTCCATAAAAAGATATTAAAGCACTTCATGAAAAAAAAACCTCCAAGAGTGGCCAGAGAGATAGAAACGATAAGGTGCTTGCCTTGCATGCAGTCCACCCTGATACAATCCTAACACCACATACAGTTCCCTAAACCGCCAGAGCTGACTTCTGAGCACAGACAAGGTATAGCTCCTGAGTACTGCTGAATATGGCCCCAACCCAATCAAAAAAAAAAAAATTTCAAATTACAAGACAAAGTAAAACTACGACATCTTCAGAAAAGTCTATATGAGGCCAGAGAGATAGCACAGTGGGTAGGGCATTTGTCTTGTACACAGCCGACCCAGGTTTGATCCCCAGCATCCCATATGGTCCCCCAAGCACTGCCAGGAATAATTCCTAAGTGCAGATCCAGGAGTAACCCCTGAACATTGCCGTGTGACCCAAAAAGAAAAAAAAATAAGGAAGGAAGGGAAAGAAGGAAGGAAGGGAGGGAGGGAGGGAGGAGGAGGGAGGGAGGGAGGGAGGGAGGGACAGAAAAGAAAAAAAAGGGGCTGGAACAATGGTCCAGCGGGTAGGGGCGTTGCCTCACACGCGGCTGGCCCATGCCAGCCCGGGTTCGATCCCGGCATCCCATATAGTCCCCCAAGCACCGCCAGGACTAATTCCTGAGTGCAGAGCCAGGAGTAAGCCCTGAGCATTGCAGGTGTGTAACCACCCCCAAAAAAAATGCAAAAAAGAAAAAGAAAGGAAAAGAAAAAGACAAGACAAGAAAAGAAAAGTCTATAAATGTTACCCATTGTGGGGGAGCAGACAGCAGTGCTCGGGATACTTCAAGCTCAGTACTGGGGGGTTTCTCCTAAAGGTGTTGGGAAAAAAATAAATAAAAAAGGTGTTTGGGAAACAATGTAGTGCAGGGGCTCAAAGTGAACACCAGCTCCCAACCTGGTGTTCAGTGGTTGCTGTTGGGAGTGCTTGGGAATCACATTGCCTAGAATCAAACCCAGGGCCTCACACATGTAAGGCAAGTGCTCTACTACAAAGCCACATCCCAGCCGCAGGCCATCCTCATTAGTTTTGCTTTGGGCCACACCTGGTCACACTTAGAGGCTATCCCCAGTCTTTACTGGAGGCAACATGCAGTGCCTAGGCTCAAACCCAGGGCCCTGGCATGCGAAGCACACACTACATCCACTGAACTATCCATCTGCACACCTACATTAATTTAAAATTAAACATCAGGGGCCGGAGTGATAGCAAAGTGGGTAGGACATTTGCCTTGCAAAAGGCCAACCCAGGTTCAATCCCCGGCATCCCATATGGTCCCCCGAGCACCACCAGGAGTAATCCCTGAGCATTGCCGGGTGTGACCCAAAAGAAAAAAAAATAATAATAGAATTAAACATCAGGGGCTAGAGTGACAGTAGTGTGCAGGGCGCTTGCCTCTGCATAAAGCCTAACCAGGTTCGATCCCTGGCACCTCATGTTCCCCAAACCTTTCCAGAACACAGATCCAGGAGTTAGCCCTGAGCACCACTGGGTGAGGCTCAAGAACAAACGAAAATTTAAATTAAGTTAAACATTAGCTATCACAGAAGGAAAATAAAAAGTGACCAAGGGTCAGAAAGCTTGCTCGAGCCGGGCGTGGTGGCGTGACTTGATTCCAGGAGTTCTGGGCTGTAATGCGCTATGCCGATCGGGTGTCGGCACTAAGTTCAGCATCAATATGGTGACCCTCCGGGAGCGGAGGACCACCAGGTTGCCTGAGGAGAGGTGAACCGGGCCAGATCGGAAATGGAGCAGGTCAGAAAGCTCGCTCGACACGCTCTGTACGCAGGAGGCTCAGGTTCAGAATTGCCCAAACACGCCTGTGGTGACTCCTCAGCAGAGTCGGGGCAGCCCCCAAGTACAGCCACGAGTGGCACAACCATCAGGAAAAAGAAGACAAAAACCTCATTCTAAAACAGACTAGAACCACGATTCGGAACACAGAACCTCAAGTTCAGCGCACACCAAAACCTTTGTCATCCCCAAGCTGCCGCACTCGGCACACACTCCGGGGTTGCTCAGGAATCACTTCGCGGCGTTCAGAGCTCCGGGCTTGCCGGCGCCCAAACCGCCCATCCACACGTGTCCCTCCAGCATCACCAGGGTCACTCTGAAACACAGGTGCGCTTGTGCCTGCACACACTGTTTTCCTCCTGGATTTCCCTCTTTACCTCTTTAATTCCCATCTCAATACAAAGAAAAATGAATTTCATACCAAAATATAAACATATAAAATCATCTTTCTCTTTATAGTCTTTAAGAAATTACCTATTTTGGCGTCAGAGGACAGTACAGCCGGGGGTGGGAGGGGGGGGGTTGTTTGCTTGCACACAGTTGACCCAGGTTGGATCCACGGCATCTTACATAGTTCCCCAAGCACCACCAGGAGTAATTCCTCAGCCCAGAGCCAAGTAACCCCTGAGCACGCCAAGTGTGACCCAAAAAAGCAAAACAAGGGGGGAAAAAACAAAATAATATACTTTTTTTTAATCATTTCAGAAATTTAAAGGTCACACCTTGCCTCAATATCAGACTAGGATGGGAAGCAGAGGCTCGAGACGCCGCTCAACAGGCTAAGGACATGGTTGCATGGGAGATTTGATCCCTGGCACTGCACCGTCCCCGAGCTCCACCGGTGTGGCTAAAAACCAAACAGTCCTAACTCCTCAGACCCTGGGAAAGCAACACCAGAAACAGCCAACCTCATTCCTATTCCCTCCAGTATCTCTGGGATTAGGATAAAACACAACATTTTCTTCCTTCCAGGAAATCCTACCTCCGAAAGTCTGAAAACAGAAGCTATACACTTAAAAGTGGGGCCAACAGCAGAGAAGGTAAGGCACTTGCCTTGCCTGTGGCCAACCCAGCTACAATCTCTGGCATCCTATGTGGTCCCTTGAGTCCCACCAGAGTATCTGCTGAATACAAAGCCAGGAGCATGCCCTGAACATCACCAGATAGTCCCCTCCCCACAAAAAAGTAGGGACCTCCAGTAAAATGAGACAAATCTTACTAAATTTCCTACATGTTCAGGGAGATGGCGACAGACAGCTGTGGGTTGTTGTTTTGTACAAAACCTTAGGGTTTTGTCAGAACAAAATTGGCTTCCAATCACAGCCTATTTCTGTTTCAGGGTTTTAGGGTGTTGGGCTTTTTGTTTGTTTGGGGGAGGGCGGAGCAGGACTGGGCCACACCAGTGATGCTCAGGTCTTACTCCTAGCTCTGTGCTCAGGGATCATTCCTGCTGTGGCTCAGGCAGAGGATCATGTGCCATGCCAGTGAGCAAACCTGGACTGGCTGTTTGCAAGGCAAGCATCTTTGCACCTGGACTATCTCTCCAGCACCGGCCCTCTATATTTTTTTAACAAGTCTCAACAAAATGGAAATTACACACCTATTTCTAGTTGTTAGGAGTAGAAACACATTTCAAAGACCAGTCTAGGAATTGCCGCCCCAGGCCCAGCTGACCATGGGGCTCCCAGGAGGACAGATGGGTTTTGGGAGTGGGCCCATCACCTCTGGGGGTCCTGGAAGCAGTCCAATGAGACTCGTCCACCACACTAGCCGCCACCTTTGCTGTCCGGATGCTGCAACATAATCAGCCCACCCAGGAGGGATGCTACCCCAAGACCAGATTAATCGAGCAAAACGAGTTCGAGCCCAGGTAGGCAGCTCCCAGAAGCGGGAATCACCGGGAATTCGTCAGATGGAGCCGGGGCCAGCCCTTCCCCCTCCATTTTGGCCGAGCCTGGTGGCCCCGTCAGGAGCTGCCCTGGGGCGACCAGCCATAGCATGAAGAGCCTCACACATGGCTGGGGAAGCTGGAACTCAGCTCACCCCAGGCCCAGCTGACCATGGGGCTCCCAGGAGGACAGATGGGTTTTGGGAGTGGGCCCATCACCTCTGGGGGATCCCGGAAGCAGCCGGATGAGACTCGCCCACCACACTAGCCACCACCTTCGCTGTCCAGATGCTGGCCATGGAGGCCCCTAAGTCGCGTGGTCCATCAAACTAGTGGAAACAGTTATGTCCTTTAATGTACTGCATTCTATGATGTGTAGGAAAGTTAGGCGGGAGGGAGAGATAGAGAGGAGAGAAAAGACATACAGAACCCGCCAAGTAGTTGAGGTGTGGGAGGGGGAGGGAGGTGGGGACATTGGTGATGGGAGATGGGTTCGGGTGGAGGGATGGGTGTGGAACACTGTAGAACCATAACTCTACATGAGCATCTTGCAATTGTATGTCTAAAAAGTGGTGTAATAAAATTTGAAAAAAAAAATTTTAAAAAAAGACCAGTCTAGTAGCAAGCAGTAAAGTGATAAAAACAGAGCTTGAACCTAGTTCTAAATAACTTTTTGTTTGTTTGTTTTTGGGTCACACTTGGCAATGCTCAAGAGCTCTGACTCAGGAGTTACTCCTGACAGTGCTCAGGGGACCATATGGGATCCTGGGGATTGAAACCAGTACAGGCACATGCAAGGCAAGCACCTTACCCTCTGTACTATCGCTCCAGCCCTCTAAATAACTCTTAAATTCAGAGTTCTTTTCTTTCTGCCACTGAAGATATTACCACTAGTGGCAGGGAGAAAGGAAAGGTCAGGTCATGCATGCGGGCATACACTGCATTGACTCTGAGTGGAAGTTCCTTTTTGCTAGCTCAGTTCCCTCAGCTAGAGCTATTTATTTAGCACCTATTTACTACCTCGGGAGGGCTTGTAAAGTGCTAAACACAGAGTGTGTTAAATATTAAAGAGAGTTTGTTCAATATTCAATAGCCAATGGCTATTTTGGCTATTTATAGAGGGATCTTAATGTCTCAGAAGAGTTTAGGAAAGGTTGACAAGACACTGAGCAGAACAGACGTTTAACTAGGCAAAAAAAAAAAAAAATGGGGATGAACACACCAGCGCAGCTGTTGCTCAGAGAAAGACATAGAAGTCAAAAAGAGTGAAGCATTCAGGGAAACGCAAATCAGGTGCCATGGCTGAAGAATAACAAACACAACAGGAGCACAAAATGCAGCGGAAAAGAGAGGTCCTGGTGCCCAGAGGACCTTTGGGCTTTTTTCTGTGGATAATGACATTTTCTAAACCGGGAAAAGGACACCCCTTAGATTTGTGTTCAAGAATGATCGTTCCAGGAGTCAGGGACATGGCTGAGTGATAGAGCACTGGCCTTGTATGTGTGAGAATCTCGATCCAATCCCTAACACTCCAATGGGGCCAATGGGAATTCGGAGCAGGGAAAAGTCAGGGCAAGAGATAAAAGAGGGATCCACCTGGCAGCTGTGAAGGGGTAGCCCAGGCATGAATGAGACTACTCAAGGGGTGAAAACAACAGCTATGTGGACCACCACAAGAGAAGGAACACACACACACACACACACACACACACACACACACACACACACACAAATTTTTGGAAAAAGAGACAGAGGGGGAAAAATGCCTTAAGATTATAGTTCATGGTGACATAATAAAAAATTTAAGAAAAAAGAATCCCCTTAGAAGAAATTGTCAGGGAACCAGGAGAAAAATACTACACGGCTAAGGAAAAGCTCGCTCCAGGTAACAGCCCACCAGCAGGAAGCACTGGGGACTTAAGAGCCTTGAGGAGGGAGCAGAGGTGAGAAATAGGAGAAAGGAAATATAGCTGCACCTTCCGGGATCTCTCAAAGGGGAGAGACTATGAACTCATGAGAGCAAGCAGATTCCAACTGAGAAGCTGCCCTTTTTTTCCCCCTTTAGTAAGATAAGAAACCTCAGTGTATTTATAGACTAAGCCAGTGTTACGTGAGAGGTCGAAGATGAAAGAGAAAGAATGAATAGATCAATCAATTAAGTAAGATCTCAAACTCCCCGAGGAGAGAGGGGCCTGAGAAGAAAGTGGGAGAGGGAGGAAGGGAAGGAAAGGGGATCGGGCTGGGAGCCGATATGGGCGCCTTTATGTGTGCAGGGAGGCTGAGGGAATCTCTTTGCTCACCAGCTGGCGAAAGGACAGGCCCTTTTAAGGGCCTGTAAGTAAGACAGAGCCGGGGTTCTCCACAGTTCCTCAGTTTCTCAGAAACTGCTGGCGGCTGCAGACCCTGCACTCACAATAAAAATTCTGCATGTGGGGTCAGAGTCATAGCACAGCAGGCAGGGTGTTTGCCTTGCACACTGCCAAACCCGGGTTCGTCCCTCGGCATCCCGTATGGTCCCCCAAGCACCGCCAAGAGTAATTCCTGAGTGCAAAGACAGATGTGTAACCCTAAGCCTTGCCAGGAGTGGACCAAAAAAAAACCAAAAAAAAATGATTTGAGGGCCGGAGCTATAGTACAGCATTTTTGCCTTGCATACAGCTGACCCAGGTTCTATCCCTGGCATCCCATACAGTCCCCCACGCACCACCAGGAGTAACTGCTGAGTGCAGAGCCAGGAGTGACCCCTAAGCATTGCCAGGTGTGAAACAAAAGGCCAAAAAAAGATTTGAGGGGCCAGGGGCCAGAGAAATAGCATAGCAGGTAGATAGGATGTTTACTTGCAGGCAAATGACCTGGGTTCAATCCCCATAGGATCTCCCAAGCACTGTCGGGTATGATCCCTGAGTACAGAGCCAGGAGTAAGTCCTGAGTACCCCCAGTTGTGTCCCCCCGCCACACACACACACGATTTGAAGATCTAAGTACTGAGTACCTCTACCTATGCCTTTGCAGTTTGAGTCTCAGACCACTCCTTACATTTCAGAATCATTTCCCAGAGTCTAAAGGCTTGGAAATGTCAGAAATGTGCCTGTGCAGATGCCAGTGCAACAGAAACCAGCTTCTCTTCCCTGCACCTACCTACCACACAGTGCTGAACTAAGGCTCTCAGCAAGAGAAACCGATGGCGAAGCCTTACTTTTCAAGAATACCCGGATACTGTCTATTCGTTTCACATATGACCATATTTTACGTTCGTATGTGATACTGATACTGATTCCACAAGACATCGGAGACAGTGAAGGCCTGTGCAGTTACTCGCTGTCAGCAATGGTGAAGACTCCATGTACTGGCACTTACTCTATGTCCTCAGGATACTTGGCTTTCCTCCAGTATCTCAATTTAAATAACTCTAACTCATGTCTAATCTATATTGGAAGGAGGTTCTTCCCAAGCCAGGGAGCCTCTCTCCAACCTGCCTGCATCCAATGCACGGGTCTGAGGGTGAGGTGCTGCTGGGGCCCTGCAGTGCCGGGGATCACCCACAGCACTCAGGCGCTTCTAGGGCCGCACCTGGCGGTGCTCGGGCCTCTGGGGCTGCACCCAGTGATGTACAGCTGCCCAGGGAATAGTGGTGCCAAGGACTGCATATAAGACATGGGCCTTACAGGTGTACTGTTGCTCCAGCCCTGTCAATCCTTTATAAAAACTAAAGAAACTAGAGGTCTAGGGGCTGGCTCAGTGGCTGAGAGCACCTGAAGGGCAAGCGAATTCAGCTGGAGCAATAGTACAGTGGGGAGGGCGTTTGCCTTGCATGCGGCCAATACAGGTTTAATCCCAAGTGGAGCGATAGTAGAGCAGGGGAGGGCATTTGCCTTGCACGCGCCAACCCAGGTTCGATCCCCAGCATCCCATATGGTTCCCCGAGCTCCACCAGGAGTAATTCCTGAATGCAGAGTCAGGAGTAACCCCTGAACATTGCTGGGTCTGACCCAAAACAACAACAAAAAGAATTCAACTCCTCTGGGACCGGAGTAATGCACAGTGGGTAGGGGCGCTTGCCTTGCACCTGGTCAACCTGGGTTCGATCCTCAGTATCCCATATGGTCTCCCAAGCACCACCAGGAGTAATTCCCGAGTGCAGGAGCACCGCCAGATGTGAGTCCAAACACCTAAGTAAATAAACAGGCATCAAATGCAATCTTGGCACCATGGCATCAGGGCCTGGCAGCTCTGCAGTCTATATACCTGGTGCCACATCTAACAATCACTTGTGCTAGCCCCATGATGACGCCCTGGAGAGTAAATCAATGGAGTACCACAAAACCTGAACCCTCCACAACGAAAGTGGGAGCACAGTCAATTATGTGTGTGATGTCCAGTATCAAAACAAAAAAGGGAAGGGAAGAAGGGGGATGGGAAAGTATTAGGGAACTTTAAACCTGGGAGGGCCAAAGTCAAAGTGACAGGCCAGGACACAGACCCAGACCCACAGCACACAAAAAATCTGTGCTTCTCAGCTGTGTGCACAACTCCACTCCTGACAAAACCAAATCCATCAGATTCAAGACCTTTATGTTTACATTCAAACCAAGGTGAAGTAGGGAAAAACTTGAAGGAGGTGAGGGAAAAAACCTTGTCAAAACTTATGTTGCACTTGTAGAAGAAAATAGAAAATACAACGGGAACTTATTCAAACAAGAAAGATGGGAAGAGGGCTGGAGTGACAGTCCAGCGGGGTTTGCCTTGCACATGGCCAGCCCAGGTCAATCCTCGGCATCCCATATGGTCCCTGAGCACTGCAGGAGTAATTACTGAGTGCAGAGTCAGGAGTAACCCCTGACCCCCCCCCCCCAAAAAAAAAAAAAAAAGATGGGAAGAGTCAAAGAGTCAAGAAGAAGGTCCCATGGATTCATGCGTTTGTTTTAAGCCACCCAGCAGTGCTCAGTGCTTACTCCTGGCTCCCAGCACAAGAATCACACCTGACAGGGCTCAGGAGACCAAATGGAACGCTGGGACTGAACCTAGGTTGGCAGCATGCAAGGCAAACACCTTACTTGCTGCACTACCTCCCCAGCCCCGCTGGAGCTCACGCTTTGCATGCAGGAGATCTGGGTTCAATCCCTGGCACCACACCAGAGCTCCCAGGGAGCAACTGCAGGGAGCATCCAAGGCAGAAGTAGCTCTGGGACACCTCTGGGTGTGGCCCAAATGCCAAAAAACAAAGTAGACAGTGTGGTGATGAAGCAAAGAACTGGAGAATATGTTCTGCACGCTAGAGCCCCAGCTTCAGTCCCCAGCACATGGTCCCCAGGCACTGCCAGGAGAGCCTCCAGCGTCAAGCAGGAAGCCGCAGAGCATCACTCGCTATGGGTTTGGGGCCGGAAGTGGTCAAAGACTTATAGCATAGGGGCCGGAGTGATAGCCCAGCGGGTAGGGCGTTTGCCTTGCATGCAGCTGGCCAATGCCGGCCTGGGTTCGATCCCCGGCATCCCATATGGTCCCCGAGCACCGCCAGGACTAATTCCTGAGTGCAGAGCCAGGAGAAACCCCTGAGCATTGCCGGGTGTGACCCAAAAAAGCCAAAAAAAAAAAAAGACTTATAGTATATATTTTTAAGCTAAAGCCCCAGTGATCCAGGGAGCACTGTCAGGAGTGACAACTCCCTCCCCAAGGACCCAGCAGAGGAAGCACGCTCCCAGCACCACAGCCTCAAAAGCAGGAATAAATAAATACATAAATACATAACTAAATAAATAACACTAAAATACGGGGCCAGAGCTATAGTACAGCTTGCCTTGCATGTGGCCAACCTGGGTTTGATCCCCAGCATCCCATATGGTCCTCCTGAGCACCCCTAGGGAGAAATTCCTGAGCGCAGAGCCAGGAGTAACCCCTCTGAGCATCGCTGGGTCTGGCTGAAGACCAAAACCAAAACAAAACACCAAGATACGAATGATCTCTGTAAGAGCTTACACTGAAGCAAAACAAAAAATATTCTAAATAATCAGAAAATTCATGATTAGCAAAACTAACAAATGCTAAGTGCTGTGAAGCTTGAGTGACAAAAGCACACAGCAGTCAGGACCGTGTTTATATAACAGGCAGAACTTCAACTGAAGCCCTCAGCATTGTAGAACTTCGCCAACAAGTAGGACAGAGGGTTTCAAAGTGCATTCCTGAATTATGAGGTCTATGGAGAAGTGCAGTATTTGTATATGCAAAAATGTATTTGGAGAATTCAAATACAACGAAACGGCCCTTCTTAGTCAATCATCTGAACTTTAAACCCTGAAGGATGAATTTTTTTGAGTATGAATTATTTATACAAATCAGGAAATAAAGGAACAACCAATGGTTGGATTAAGAGTAAAAAGGTTGGAGGGTTTTTTTTTTTTTTATTCTTTTGGATCACACCTGCTGATGTTCAGAAGTTACTCCTGACTCTGCACTCAGAAATTACTCCGGTGGTGCTCAGGGGACCATACGGGATGCCAGGGATTGAACCCAGGTCGGCTGCATGCAATACAAACACCCTACAAGCTGAACTATCGCTCTGGCCCCAAGAGTAAAATGATTTATGTTATTCAAAAATCTAGGTCAGTACTTTGGGGCTGTCAAAAATGCATAATTCAGGGGCCGGAGCAATAGCACAGCGGGAGGGCATTTGTCTTGCATGCAGCCAAGCCAGGTTCTATCCCCAGCATCCCATAAGGTCCCCCCAAGCATTGCCAAGAGTAATTCCTGAGTGCAGAGCCAGGTGTAACCCTGAGCATTGCCAGGAGTGACCACACAGGAGCATTCCTGTGTGACCCAAACAGGAAAAAAAAATGCATAATTTTTCAGAGCTGGAGTGATAATAAGGTAGGTAACGTGGGTATCCTTGCACACAGTTGGCCTGGGTTCAAAGAGAATTTCAAATAATTAAAATACATTACTATGTGGATTTTCTTTTTTTTTTTTTTTTTTTGCTTTTGGGCCACACCCAGTGATGCTCAGGGGTTACTCCAGCTCTGCACCCAGGAATTCCTCCTGGTGGTGCTTGGGGACCATATTGGATGCTGGGATCGAACCTAGGTCAGTTGGATGCAAGGAAAAGGTCCTACCGCTGTGCTATTGCTCCAGCTCCACTATGTATTTCTGGGATATACTTGTCTTTTGTAAGAAGTCATCTTTAGAAATTGTTGTTAGAGCTTGTATACAAGTATATCCCAGAAATACATACATGCAGGTTTTATTAGGTCACTGTCACTGTCTGTCACTGTCTTCCGATCATCATCGATTTGCTCGGCGGGCACCAGTAACATCTCCATATGTCTTGTCTCATGCTAGTAGAGCCCAAGGGCATCTGCTTGCTCCAGGAACATAAAGAGCCTCAAACCATTCCATCAGGTCATGGGAATGAGGTCTACAATTGTTACTGGTATTTGGCATATCAAAAAAAAGGCATATCAAATGCCTGATTGGGATTATATCAAAATCCACACATTTGCTTCCCCTAACACTATTAGCATCAGATACCACAACTACTCAGACATATATTGTTTTGTTTTGGGGTCACACCGACAGTACTTAAGGATTACTCCTGGCTCTGGACTCAGAAATTACTCCTGGCACTGACAGTGCTGGAGGGAATTCTGGGACTGAAGCCTGGTCAGCCACATACAAGACAAGCACCTTACCTGCTCTACCATCCCTCCAGCCGCTCAGACGTAATTTCTGAGGTGCGCGCTATAAACTCATTACCAAGCTATGTGTTTTGTGGGATGTAGTCCACTTACTCATTCTCGAAAGCAGGAAGAATTTGCCCCCATGGGCGGGAGCGATAGTACAGCCGGAGAGGGTGTTTGCCTTGCACGAGGCCAACTTCGGTTTGATCCCCAGCATCCCATATGGTCCCCCTGAGCACCACCAGGAGTAATTCCTGAGCCAGCAGCCAGGAATAACCCCTGAGCGTTGCCAGGTATGACCCGAAAAGCCAAAAAAAAAAAAAAAAAAGAATGTGCCCCTTTCTCTGGTGACTTCATTTATTTGCCTGCTTCTGAGACTAGTAAACAACTTCAAGCATCTTTCCTTTTTTTCTCTTCAAGCCCCCGACCTCTTTTCCACTCCTAAAGAAGATTCATGGGCTTCTTTAGAAGATTCATCCTTTTAGGAGAAAGGACTCCCCCACCCCTAAGCTTTAAGGACCTCCCCAAGATGAACAGACAGGAGAAAGAGAGGAAGTGACTACATTTACTGTGTTTACACTTAGAGAAATGTTCAAACAAGAAAAGGGAGGATCCCTTCCTGTCAGTGCTATTTTATCTTAAATACCTTTCCAGTTGTCATCTGGCACTGTTGATACTGAAAGACTCGGGCCCCTTTTGACATGCCACAGGACTATGGGCCTTTTTTTTTTCTTTTTTTTGCTTTTTTGGGTCACACCCGGCATTGCTCAGGGGTTTCTCCTGGCTCTGCACTTAGGAATTACTCCTGGCAGTGCTTAGGGGACCATATGGGATGCTGGGGATCGAACCGGTGCCGGCATAAGCCGGCCACGTGCAAGGCAAATGCCCTACCCGCTGGACTATCGCTCCGGCCCCTATGGGCCTTCTTACCTCACACTTATTGCACTGCACAGGCTAAATCACAGTCTTCTCTTTCAGCCACACAATCTTGTATTTCAAGAATTTCTGCTGTTTCTTTTTTCACAACAATAACAAAACAAATACCATCCTCTTTCTTGAAAAGAACCTGGATACAGAACTCTGCCCTAGTCTCTAGCACTGCCTTTGTGCTGTGTTTGTGTGTGTGTGTGTGTGTGTGTGTGTGTGTTCCCACCTCCATTTGTTCATATTTTGAAGCAATTTCCCGGCTAAACTCAGTATCCAATTCACTGCTGCGCCAGAGCACTTAGTAGACATAGAAGAAAATATCTACTGGATTAAATCCATGAAAGATAGATGGGATAGAGCTTTCAGAGAGAAAATCAGTAAGACCATTTGGAATTGAGGCATAAAACTGCAACATTTCCTTGGAGTGAAAATCAGAATTAAGAGCTTGTGCAATGATAGTAAAGATCCTGAGAAATCACTGAATGGTAACAGATGTCATAACTACATGGCAGCTTGAGATCATGGCACTTATTAGATAAGCAGCATCAGAGAGACTGAGAGACTTTTTTTTTTTTTTTTTTGCTTTTTTTGGATCACACCGGTGATGCTCAGGGGTTACTCCTGGCTCTGCACTCAGGAATTACTCCTGGCGTTGCTCAGGGGGCCATATAGGATGCGGGGATTGAACCCGGGCTGGCATGGGCCGGCCGTGTGTGCAAGGCAAACGCCCTACCCGCTGGGCTATCGCTCCGCCCCAACATCAGAGAGACTTTTACCTTTTCTAAATTTCCCTTGTGTTAGACCAAAGAGTGAGAAATGGTGGGGGCTGGAGAGATAGTATAGCGGGTAGGGTGCCCTCTATTGCATGTAGCCAACCCAGGTTTGATCCCTGGCACCAGATAAGGCCAGGAGTAATTCCATCACCAGCTATGACCCCACCCCCAAAAAAAAAGATTTTAAAAAAAAAAAGGGAGCAAAATGGTGAGAGATGGCATTAATGCCAAGACTAACTAATCACTAAGTTTCAATGAAACTCAAGTGATACATAAGACTATACAGAAATATACTACCAGACACATTTACACAAATAATTCTCACCATTAGTATTATCCTATGTACATATGCTTGACTAAAATATATGAATAAAGTTCAAACAACAAAGCTTACATAAC
>JAJIBD010016289.1:0-33248 GCA_021461705.1 Cryptotis parvus | reverse complement strand
AGACAAATGTTCATAGCACCACTATTCAGAATAGCCAAAATCCTAGCATAAAATGGGATGAAGCACTGTTACAAATAAAACTGAAAAATTAGTGATCAAAAACATGACTTTGATAATAGGAATGACTGACCAGGATTTAAAAAAAAGAACTTACACTCTATACTGTAACTCATAAATTGAGTCACCAATAAACTGTGAGGATGGTAGTGTTACATGTAGATAAAGGCAGACCAAACAGGATTAACTGAGCACACAGAATTTAAAATTTAAATTTCAAGCACATTCAAAATTTTCTAAACAGGGGCTGGAGAAATAATCCATGGGTTAATGTGCTTGTCTTGAACACACACAGTCAACCTAGGTTTGATCCCTGGCACCACAGATGGTCCCCTGAGTCCTGCCAATAGGTCACAGCTGAATGTGAACCAAAATCTAACAGAAGATTTTTCAAACATAATAAAGTTAGGATTTAAAGTAATGACAGAAAGAACCAATTAACTAATATTACGTCAACCAGTTCAAGAGAAAACTGATTGTTCCTTACAAACTAAACCAAAATAAATTCTAAATTGTATAATAAATACATTAATGCTATAATATATATTTTAATGTACTATATTTTAAATGCATTTTGAAATTATTTATGTATGCAAAATGCAGGATATGGAGTAAAAATGAACAAGGAATTCCAGTACCACATTGACTGAAGGAAACTGTTTCCTTACGTAAACACAGTAACCACAAAGAAATTATTCTCTCACCCAGTTTTATCAATTAAAATATTAAATCAAAGGGCTAGTAATAAAACCAGAAAAGCCATTTATTTTGCAACTGATTTTATAATTATGTTTATAATAGCATTATTTATTCTTTGTTATCCAAAAAATCTTGTAATTACTTATAAATCTCAACTCAATCACAATGAAAGTGATCATAGCCAATAATATAAGAAAATGAGTTACTGTTTTGTTAACTAAAGAAAGTCAACTAATATCTTCTGCAGAAAGATATTAGTGATTAGCATTACTGATAAAATGCTAATAGTGATTGCCCTCAGAACAGTGATTTTTTTTGTTTTTATTTTTGGATCACATCTGCAATGCTCAGGGGATACTTCCGACTCTGCACTCAGGAATTACTCCTGGAGGTGCTTGGGGACCTTATTGGATGCCAGGAATCAAACCCAGGCCAGCCATGTGCAAGGCAAACTCCCTACTCACTGTGCTATCACTCTGGTCTCCTGGATAGTGATATTTTAAAGATTTTTAATTTACAATATATTATATTTTTACAGTAAAATTTTAGAGCCAAAAGAACTATATGCAGTCTAAAGATGGTTAAGCAATTGTATCACTGTCTGTATCACTGTCTGCCTGTCATCACTGTCTTCCCGTTCATCATCAATTTGCTCGAGCGGGCACCAGTAACATCTCCATATGACCTGCCTCATGCAAGTAAAGCCCAAGGGCACCTGCTTGCTCCAGCAACATAAAGAGCCTCAAACCATTCCATTAGGTCATGGGAATGAGGTCTATAATTGTTACTGGTATCTGGCATATCAAATACAACACGGGTAACTTGCCAGGCTCTGCCGTGTGGGTAGCATAATCTTGCAGTCATCTCAAAATCCAGCTTGTTGTGAGGCTCTGCTGGGGTGGCGGGCCAGGGCTAGAACCTGCCACCCCTCCCGGGCACCTCATGAGCGGCCAGGCACAGTGAGAGCCAGTAGCAGCTCTGCCCCCATGTCTGTCTCTGGATCAGCATACCTGGGCCGGATTCAAATTACAACGAATTGTAAAGAACAAAATTAAATACAGTTCAAAAAGAAGATTCCCTTTTAGTGAAAATACAAGAAATTCCTTTTATTCCTAGGCAAAGTTCCTAACCATGTATCTCTCCACCCTTATAACCTTACTACCAGCTTTTTGCTGCCTTCCTGTTGTCCTCCCCTCTTCTTCCTTCTGTTTTCTCTCTGCCATTTGTGTAGATTTTATTTTACTTGCTTTCTGATCCTCTGCCATCAACATAAATGCAAGATGCAAAACAAAGAACATGTCTTCATAATAACAACAGTAACAGCTACTGTCGCTGCTGCTACAGCAATGTTAGCATTTCATGACATTATTTGTCACTGGTGTCATAATTTCCACTACTGCTAAAGCAACTAACCCACTCCCTTGTTCCAAGGCCAGGCTAAAAAATAAAGCTAGTTGTATTTATTCCATATTAAATGTGGAAAGGGAAGACAAAGGAGTTGAACATAAGAACGCTGGACAAGAGAGTGCAAAGATAGTGGATAAAACAAAGGAGCTATAAATTAGGATTCCTGGAACTTTCCTTAGAAATATTTTCCCAGTTATTGTCTGAGTCTAGGCTTTTCCCTACTGAAGAGAAACCTGACCTTCCCCCACTCGGCAAAAGACATCTCAAAGAGCTGAGCACAGAACACTCTAATGCAATTGAGATAGAGATCATTTTTTCTTCAGTTATACTAGTAATATCTGCAGCAACTTTTTTTTAATTTTCAGACCCTTCTATCACTTTTCTAATGAGAATTCTTGGAAAGACTTATTGATTTTTTTAATGTTTCATTTTATCATTGTTAATTTGTTTTCTATTTTTGTTCAATCTATAATTTCCTTTCTTGTCAAAAGATCATACAAAATAGTGATTTGAATGAAATGTTATCTTATTTTCATCTCTATTTATTAAAAAGTTGATTTTAACATTATTTTACTATAATCTATTATGATCTTTTTCAATATACTCAAAATACTAGTCCCTGGTACATTTTTTATGTTTCTAGGAATTGCACATGATAATTTCTAGTAATTATACATTATAATTTCTTTCCTCCCTGTATTATACAATTTACCTATAGTGACTCTAGATCACATCTACTTTTTCAGCACAATATTATATTAAAGATGTCTTCCTTTATTTTATTAAAGATCTTATACACATATTCATAACAGAATACATGCTATCTCTATATATTTATAACAGAAAATATAATTAAATATATTCATACTTTAACTTCCAATACATATTGTCTTTATTGTAACTAATTACAACACAGAACTGCTATTATATTGTCTAGAACATGCCTATTGTGACCTGGTAGGTATGCAGTCACTATTTGTCAAATAAATAAGCAAGTAATTACTTGTAATTCACAAATGGCATACACAAATTTTGTGGATTTAATAAGTAATTTAATATTTTTAGTCATACTAAAGAAAAAATTGCCAATATTATTATTTAAGAATAACAACACCACTCACGTTACGAAAGTGTAAAACAAAAGAAGGATGTGTACTCTCCTTAGGTGAGGCACAATTTTAACTTGCATATAGTAGTTTATGACCACGAAGTACTGCTCAGCACTCTTGGATTGAGCTGGATGAAAGTATGCACTCCAGTTTTGCACTGTAACACTGGCCCCAGATTGATAATCACTTTTGCATGCAAGTGGTTACTTTAATATAAAGATTTAACGAATTGTAAAGAACAAAATTAAATACAGTTCAAAAAGAAGATTCCCTTTTAGTGAAAATACAAGAAAATCCTTTTATTCATACAAAGTTCCTAACCATGAATCTCTCCACCCTTATACCAGCTTTTTGCTGCTTTCCTGCTTTGTGTTTAGATTGGTTTGCATTGTGTATAGATTATATTATTTTTATGTATTCTTTGAAGGAATCTCACTAAAATAACTGAGAAATGACTCCAGTACTAAACATCTACTCTTATTTTTCTTACAACTTTACAATTAATAGTCATTAAAACATTTTGTGAGAAAATCAAAACAAAAACTATCTGCTGCTCTTCCACCCAGCATAAGAGCCTATCACAGCCCGGTTTGCATGGCCACAAGTGGCTGCGCCGGTTCATCAATAAAATGCTGGAAATCAGAGGTGACTACAAGAGTATGCCACCTGCAAGGCAGAGCCTGGCAAGCTACCTGTGTTGTATTCGATATGGCAAATACCAGTAGCAATTATAGACCTCATTCCCATGGCCTGATGAAATGGTTTGAGGCTCTTTATGTTCCTGGAGCAAGCAGATGCCCTAGAGCTCTAGTAGCATGAGACAGGTCATATGGAGATATTACTGGTGCCCGCTCGTGCAAATCGATGATGAACGGGAAGACAGTGATACAGTGATACAGTTATAGTAGTTTAATCCTTATAATAACTCAACGAAGCACATATTTTACCTCAGCTATTTTATGTGTTAGAAATCTAAGGAACAGTGCTTAAGATCACATAACGAGATAGTGGAAAAAAACTTAAACCTAGATTTAAATTTCACAATTTGTTGCTTTTCTGACTAACTTTTACGTAAAGTATATGTTTTATTCCAAATAAGTTTAGGCACTTCAAAAAAAAAATTTTTTAAAGAAATTTTAAATAATGAAAGTATGTCTTTAGCACCCTGGAATTACTCATAACCTTCAATATTTTCTTATACATAATTTATAGATCTTGTTAATAAAAGCTTAATTACAATGCTTTACAAAGTAACATCTCTATTTCTTTAATTTTGAATATAAAATTGCTGTGCGGCCGTGCCCCTGGCTCTACTGGCGGACGGACTAGGGATATACTGGTGCCCGCCTGCAATGATGATCCGGGTGATCGTGTCGTGATCGTGTCGTGATCTAGATTTTTTTTAAAGTCAAATAACTTTAAAGAGAATATTTTTATTTCTATTGAAATAGTAAAATAAGGGCCAAGAAGCTAAAACATCCAATGGAAAAGTTCAAGAAATTTTCTGCAACTAAGCTCTTTTGTGCAACAAACTAATAGTGGTGAAATTTATAAACAAATGAAATAGGCAAAGATTTTTGTTTTTAATTAAGATGGTGGGTGGCAAAAGTGGTAATAGAATTTTGGAGGATTTTCAGCTTGTGTTTAGCACTTATGATTTGTCAAATCATTGTGTTATGGGGTTTACAGAGGTCAAATCATTTTTTTCTGATTGTGGTTCTGAGCAAGTTCATGTATAATCAGTCTACCACAGTGCAAAATTGGCTTAGAAGAATGCCAGGTCACAGATAAGAGGTAGGAGTATGTAGTAGGGGCTGTCATAATCTGTCCTATGACTGTATTATTATAAATATACCAACTTGGATTAAAGGTTTTATTTAAGACTATAAAAAAGGTTAAAATAAAAAAAAAGTTTAAAATAACCTTTAAAAGTTACATAATCTCTCTGTCTCTCTGTTTCTCTGCCTCTCTCTGTCTCTATCTCTCCCTATCTCTCTTTCTCTGTTTTTCTCTCTCTTATCTCTGTCTCTCTCTCTCTCTCTCTCTCTCTCTCCCCCCCATTACACATTTGGGTATTTCACAGTCTGAATGAATTTTGTTTGAACATTCAGAGGTTAAGAATAACAAAAGCACCTCATTGTATAATGCTACAAATGTGTCATTCCTCCTGGTATTACCATCACATACCCAGAAGAGGGTTCAGGCAGAATAAGAACTCAAGTTTTGACAGTTCATACTAATGAATATCAAGGGACAAATTTTTCCTATTAGAAGATGTTCTTTCTATATACAACTAAATGACATGATATATCAAGATAAAATTTGTTGTGGGTATTAATGCCTTACAAAGCAAATATAAATGTACTATATTTTATGCTTATATAATTTCCGTAAGACCAAGTTTAAGCAAATAAAATTAAAACTGTAACCCCATAGAGGTTTTGGACATATTAACATCTTGAATTGCTCTTCAAATGTTTTGGAGCATAATAAAAAACCCCCAAAACACATTAGCCAGAATATTTTTATATGCATGAGTGTATAAATTTAATCCACATGTTTCTGATGCATTTACACTTGAATCATTCAAGTAATGTTTTCTAAGTGTCGTCTCAAAGTCTGTGATATCTTTGGGCATTTTTTAAATAATTCTTTCTCCTTTAAAAACAGGAAGCCATATTTGACCAAGAGTAAGAGAATAAAATGCCAAAGTATTATAGACTGTCATGTATATCTAATACAATAGATTTTTTTTGTTTTGTCTTTAATTATTTTAGGGCCACATCCATTGGTGTTCAGGTCTTACTTCTGGCTCTGTGCTCAGGAATCACTTTTGGTGGTGACAAGGGGACAATTGATGCAATGGTCAGTTGTATTAAGCCAAACACTTAATTCCTTTTCTACCTCTCCAGCTCCATACAAATTATTATGTATATTTCAACATAAAATGATCATTTAAAAATGATTTACATTTTCTAGACTAATTTCATACTCTGCATTTATGATTGGAAATCATATACCTTTTTTGAGATCAGACTCAAAAGGCTGTAAATATCCCAATACATTTATCGAACCACACTGCAAACACATGGCTAATATATTTTATATTCAGATCATGTATGAGTAAATAGAATTCTGGGAAATTATCCTAAACTGGACTCAGCAGAAAATACCCAGAGAGGCAAAGATGTGCATGCAGGAAATTTTCAGGTAAGTGGGAAATGGTGAGGCAAGTAGAATCAAGCAGAGAAAGAAACTAAGCCACTGAAATGTCCCAAATGAGGCAGTGGGCAAGTGTTTGATAGACTCACATAAACCTTCACATGAAATGGTATCCCCCAAAATAGGCACAGTCACAGGCAAGGCAGTTCCTTTGGCTAAGGTAAGGGGATGTTGGTAAGACCAAGATGGGGTGTTGGTAAGACACCCCAGTGTTCATTAAATATGCCCACTAAATATATCTCTTTACATGAATTCCCAAACTTAAAACACCAATGAAAACAAATACAGCAGGATAAGTGGGGAGCACTATGTGCATGAAGAAAGTGCTAAGGATACTGAGGTGAATAATCACTTAAGTTGTATCACATGATGTTTTGCCTCTAGCACTAGATTCATTCAACATACATTGGTTTGTAGCCCACTTTTTTAGATACTAAAGTATAAACGAGCAACATAGAACCCAGTCACAAAGGATTGCCAGGACTAACAGTGATTTGGTACCTAAACAAACAATTGTGATAGTATCATGGTAAAATAATATTAGTCCTAACATACCCATGAAATTTCTGCCCCTCACAAGTGTTGCAGGTGTGACTGCAGTGCCCAGTTAGCAGCAGCTGGCAGACAGGAGACAGGCTTGCCTACACCCAGGGCTCTGCCCTGTGGGCCCTGGATGGTTGACGGTCTGACACAGAAAAAGAATGGGCACCCCTGAAAGGAACCCAGAGCCACAGTAGAGCCTGGTAAGCTACCCGTAGTGTATTTCATATGCCAAAAACAGTAACAATAATGGACCTCATTCCCAAAGAATGGAGCCGTTACTGGCACCCGCTTGAGCAAATCAATGAACAACAGGAAAACAAGTGACTAGTGACAAGTGACCCATGAAATTCTTCGGGATGTTTACAAAATTCCTAAAGTATAACACCATATTCAAATGATAGCCTATTCAGGATTCTTCAGAAATCCATTTCTAACCAATTCTTCTGGGAGCAACTGAACATACCTTTCTCCTAAAGATCTCTCCAATCCAAATCCCAGTTTTAGATGTATTATATGTATCCTCAAGTCCTGATTTCACAGGCAGAGTGGAAACACCATACCTGAATATTGCTATACATGAGACATTTAGAGGAAACTTATTGACTCCCAATATGAGTCAGACATTGGTCTAGGAGCTGAGCTATTTTTTTTCTCCTTCAAGGAACTTCTATGATAAAGTCAGAAGCCCCAAACACACAAACAAACAAACAAATAAATAAATAAATAAATAAATATTTTTTTTTTCTTTTCCCTGACATAAATTGGTTGCAGTAGAAAAGAGAGGTCAGCCTCAAGAAATCATTTGGCATATAAAACTTTGGAAGGCTTATATTCTGGTTCCTTATTTTATATTCTAGTTCCTTATTTTATTGTCTCAACATAAATAGAAATGTTCTCTAGTATAGTTCAAGCTATTAGTGTTCCAATATTTAGTATTTTCTATATTAACCGTGATGCCACTTGCTGTGAGAGAAATAAAACACAGACAAGGAAAAGAGAAAGGGTATTTTTTAAGGATAGTTTACATAAAGGAAATACTTCAGAGAGGAGAATGTAAAAGAATCACTTTAATGTCAGGAAGAAAGCATCCAGTCAAGAAAAACACCAAGAATATTTCAGATAGAAATATGTTTCTAATTCTAGACCACTTCTCTGCCAGATAAACTTGACTGACCTCACACCACTTTTACAAATTTGGAATAAGAGAGTAGCTTGTATTCCAAAAGGTAAGCAATATTATTATATCTCTCAAACATGCCTTTTCTCCTGGATATAAATTTTTAATTATCAATATCTGAACTGTTTAAAAGTTTCATAGATTAATACAGGTTTCAGTTTCTTAGCATGATGACATGGTTGTTGCTTCCATGGTCCAAATGAGGGAAAATACCCAGTTTGCAAAGGAAACCAGCTTTAAAAATATATAACAATATCACTACTAACTTCAGAAGCAATTCAAAAAATATGCCAAAAGGACTTACTTTCCAATATTTGGCCTGGCTTAGAGGACTATGGAAAAATTGAAGGAGTGAAATAACATTATAGAATATTTTGACTATTGTTTTCTTTGAAAGATTGGCCAACATTATCATCATGTTTTAAAACCATGTAATAAAAATTATGTATGCAACTTATGCATTTACCTATATTCCAAGAAAATTGATAAAGAGGACTGGAATGATAGTATAGAGGGTAGGGAATTTAACTTGCACCAGCCCATCTGTGTTCAATCCTCAGCATCCCATATGGTCTCCTGACAACTGCCAAGAGTAATACATGTGTGCAGAGTCAGGTATGGCCCAAACTAGGGAAAAATGGTGAATGGGAGAACATTTATAAACTTTAACTGAAAAAAATTGTGTATACTTTAACATGAATACACAAAAAACATATAAATGATACAAATACACATATAAATATAATAATATATAAATATTATATCGCATATAAGTGTCTACATGTAAATTATTTCCAGTACAAAAAAATTAACCAATTCACCATTGAATTTAGTTGTGCTAGATAAAATAATTTTTATATTAATTCTTGTTTCATTCTAAAAATTGAAGAAAAAATAGGTCCTTTACATATTTATGCCAAATATTAGAAAGTAGGTCTTTTTTGACATATTTTTGAATTGCTGCTGAAGTTAATAGTGATATTGTTACGATGCCAGTAACTTTGGCAGTTTAGTAAATGTACAATTAACCCATGCAGTTCTTTGATTTTATCTGATGAATGTTTTAGAGGCCTAACTTTTAACTACATTGATTAGAAAAACTGGCATTAGTAAGAAAAATTAGCAAAATTCAACGTGAACTTTACATGTGCAAGAAAAAACATTTCCTGGATAAACTTACCTACATAAGAAACCAATTTGCCCTTCACATATTTTGTACTTTTATCAAAATTCGAAATGAATTCCTTCTCTGAAGAGAAGGTAAATAAATGTATGATCTTCTAATTAAAGATTGCTAAAGTTGAGTAGTGCCTAAATCAACATTCGCTGGCATAGGTAACAGATTAAAATTACCATATGTTTCCCGTATTGGATTCATTAACTCTTACCTACAAGACTCTGAATCCGCATTCTGGTCAATCATTTGCAATCTTTTTGACATTCAAATCACTTAAGTTACAGTCAACCAGTCAACAAGTATTTATTGCTCTGCCAAATTGGTGAAATAAGCACAGTAATAATACTAAAGTCTTTCAGGTTTACTTATGCAGGGAATGGAAACTTTAAAGAAAGTATTTGTAGGACAAAGACATAATAATATAAATGTTGTTGTAAAATGACTTCCACCCAAAAAAAAAAACTAGAATTTCAAGATTTAGGAATAGTTACTGTGTTAGAATACATATTTTTATAAATTATATTTGAGTCACAAAGATTTTTTAATTCGCTTGTTGATAAGTGGAATTTTGCAAATAAGTGCCTGTTGTAGCTTCCTGTATTTTATGGTTCAGATTGAAATTAAGTTACTGAGTTAACCATGTTTTAAAGTATGAGGCCCAGAGATATTTTTAAATTGAAAATATCATTAATAAATTATACTTTGAAATTACAATTGTACTACATTTCTAAATACAAACATTTTCCCTTTGAGAATAAAAGTCCCATTAAATTAAAGGGGAAATGGAGGGATTTCAAGGCAGTGAAGACATTCTGAATGAGACTATAAAGAGGAATATGTTAGTATTTATCAAAGGTTTCGCAATTTCCAACACAATGAGATGACCTCAATATTAACTAAAGCTTTTAGTTAATCAGTATTGGTCCATAAGATGTAGCAAATATACCACTTCAACACATAATGTTAACAGTAAGGAGACTAGAGAGATGGCATAGCCTGCAAGGTGCTTCCCTTACCACACCATTGAATGTAGCCCCAGAACAAAAACAAAACAAAGAATAAGAATGAATAATGGACAAAATTAGTATTAAGTAGATGTAAGAAGGTATATTTGGGGGTATACCTGGTAGTGCTCAGGACTTACTCCTGATTCTTGGCTCAGAGCCCCCAGGGGATAGTGAGGGAGTTGGGAATGTCACTTTGGGTGCCAGGGTTTGAACCCAGGTCAGTCAGCACAAGGCAACTGCCCTCCCTGCTGTACTAGCACTCCAGCTCCTGAGAAAATTTATATGAACTCTGCTTTCAACTCATTTTTCTATAAACCTAAAACTACTTAAAATAAAGTCTGTTTGAAAAGTGAGATCTCGGGACCAGAGCGATAGCACAGAGGGTAGGGCATTTGCCTTGCATGAGGCCCACCCAGGTTCGATCTCCGGTATCCCATATGGTCCCCGAGCACTGCCAGGAGTAATTTCTGAGCACAGAGCCAGGAATAACCCCTGAGCATTGCTGGGTGTGACCCAAAAAGAAAAAAAATTGAAAAGCGATCTTTAAAAAAAAAAGAATCTTAATAGAAAGAAGAAAAGTGCCAGCCACCGAGGCTGGCTGTGGGGAGGTGGGGTTCCGAGGGGAACTGAAAGGGGAGGAAACAGGAAGGCTGCTGGAGGCATTGGTGGTGATAACTCTACACTAGTGGAGGGATGGAGGTTGGAACATTATATGTCTGAAACCTGTGTATCTCATGGTGATTCAATAAAAAATAAAGTGAAACAAAAAAATTTAATTATTAAAACTAATAAAATATCCCCTTTGTCTTCAGCTACAAACTAAATTGTTTTTTAAAAAGTATTCCTCTATTAAAATTTTATAAGTTTTATTTTTAGGCAACGTGCTTTGATGCAATACATTTTCTCAGGCATAAACACCATCATCTGCATTATTCATTTTCTTCTTTTCTTATATTTATGTGTATCAGTACCTTTGAGATTGAGGCTTGGAGATGATTCTGAACACAGATCAAGGAGTGTTTGCAGCTGTTTCTTCAAATTAAAAATCCAATTATTCAAACTTAACCAATAATTGAGAAAAGGCATGTTTCAAAGTGAGGCACTGACCTGGATGTTGTTGCTACTACAGCTCATGCATGGGGATTTAAAGCTTTGTTTCACATATGTTTAAAAAATAAGAAGCTTTTAAAATGTAGGTAATTAGGACCATGATGCTTAGTGATTAGCATCTATGCAATTCTATCTCGGTATTTATGAGGGTGGCGTATATTTCCATTACATATATTTTTTTGGATTCCAAGTTTGACTAGTTTACTGAGGTTCTATTTAACTTTAATCTAATGCATGCAAGTTATTTGTATCAAGACCACTAAAACTAGGAATTTTTTTAGCCAGGTTCACAAGAAAAACTAAGAATGTAAATAATGTTTGGAAGAAGTGAAAGTATCAATACATCTAGGAGAATATGCAGTAAAATTTTCACACTGAAAAAGCTTTTTAGTACCTACATCTCAGTGCTGAAATAAGTTTTAAGTGGGAGAAAGCTCCAGCACTTAGTGTTTTAGTACCTACAGCTCAGAATTAAAATAAACCTCATAAAATATTTTATTAAAATGTAATCATATTTTCACCAGATAGTAAATATATTGAAAATATAAAGTTATTAGCTAAATTATAATATCTGATCTAAAGTAAGAAATCAAAAATTTAGGACTAACTAAAACTAAAGTACATGAGAATACCTCAGTTTTGCAGATTAGTCCTAAATTGACACCAAGCAGGCCTCAAAGTGTTAACTGCTATTGACAGATGCAGTCTAGCCGCCTCTTGATTAGGTTCCTGAGACTAATACAAAAGCATGACTACAAATATTTAAATAAGAAACTTTCAAAACTACATTCAAATAGTGAATAAAATGATCAAATAATTTGAATAGAAATACAGGAATATTTAAAATTGTAAATACTTTGTGAAATTGAATCAACTCTTATTGACATTGTCTATAATAGCAGTTCTCACAAAGTATTCTTTGTATAGGAATTATTAAAATTACACTTGAAATTTAATTTCAGACAATCGAGCTGTTGAGGGCCTAGGAAAACTGTATTAGTAACAAGCATCTTCATCCTAGCCTACAAGTAAGGCCACAGTCTTTCTGCTGTCAACTTTCGGTTTGTCCCTTAGCCTTATCTCAATCTATACAGCAACTGTATGAATTTTATTTCCTTTCCACATTGGTGTAAAAAAGGAATAAAAATAATCTGCTATTCTTAGTAGCTATGTACAGAAGGATGTTTTCTCTCATAGGTAGTTGTTTACTCTTTCCATCATAAAGCAAAATGTTGAAGAGGTTTTATACTTAATCAATAATCAGGATATTTTGTCTTCTGCCTGGGAAGCAATAGGAAAGACTTAAACTTGTTTCTATTACGTATGCTGCTAATTCCTTAGCTTTTATTTCCAGATAAAAGTACCAGGCTGTCAAATACAGTGAAGTGGCTATATTTTCTTATTTGAAAGGGAAACACTTGTTGTTCCCATTGTCTTTCTCCCCGTCGTATTGTCATTTTTCCTAGGTGCAAGAATTACTACTTTGTTCACCAGATCTATCGACATAGTTAACCTGAACAACCCAACAATCTTAAATCATCGCCGTTCTTTACAAGGTGAAACATGATTGTTTGTACTTAGAAGAACCAAGAGCTATTAAATCCTGCATATGAATTGAATATTTTTTTTCACATTTCAAAGGCTAGTTACAGTCAATATATTAAAACATGCTATTTCTGTTAACATTTATTTGTACTCCATTGCAAGCAAGTAACACTATGGTGTTAGAAGTGGTTAGGAAGTCATGGCTTTTTACTTAGGCCTTATGAGGCAACAGGGACATAAACACTTCTATTTTTGAACAAACAGTGCAGAAATAAGTTTTAAGTGGAAAAAAGCTCCAGCACTTAAATGAGAGAACTGTGTGTCCCATGACTAACAACTGAAAAAAAGGCAAGCCTCTCCTTGAATACTGAACAGTAAAATTTATCAGAAATTGTCCAACCATTAGACTCTTACCAGAAACGGACTCCAGCAAATGCAGGAAACACACATTATAGCCAGGAGCTGGATGACCATTTCCAAATGATGAGACCTGCCTTGTCTGTGCTGTTGACTTTTAAATTTAACTCTTAAAAGTGTAATTCCTGTGACAGCATTGCACAAAAATGAGACAGCCAGGGCTAAGAGCCCCAGAAAGGAAAAAAGCAGAAGAAAAAATCTATCTTCCCAGTCTTTGATGTGCTCAGTTTCGTAGAAACACCAGGTTCTCGTTGCTTGGACTTTATAGACGCGATGCCCTAGGATGGGCAGCAGAGCTATGAAAACAGCAAACAAGCACACGCCACTCAACACCATTTTGACATGTTTAGATGTTATTTTTGTAGAATGAAAGATGGGTTTGGTAACACCAATGCATCGTTCAACGGCCATTACACTGCCAAGTAAAAGTGGGCATAGACCAGAGAATACCATGCAAATACCAAAAATACTGCAAAGGATGTTTGATTGATCAAAACGGATCCAGTCTTTATCAGAAGCATAAACATATACTGCTATAGTTCCATTGACGAGGTGGCCAAAGAAGTCAGTGATTACCAGGCCACTAGCCAAAAGCAGAAACGATGCCTTGGATTTCTGTCTAAATCTCTGATATGCCTTCACGAGAATAGCAATGGCAAGGCTGTTCGATATGATTCCCACTGTCATAAAGATTATTGAAAAACATACTGAAAGCCGGTTTTCTGTTTGGCAAGTTGCATTCAAAAGGAGCCCAGCTGCAGGAGACACTGGCTGTTTAGAGCTGTTCATGGACATTGTTGTGGAGGTAAAAGCCGGTCACTCAAGTCATCTTTCTCTCAAAATGTTGCAGGCTTGCCGTCCCAGCATCTGCGACATAAAAACAGAGGAGTTTTGAGCATGTGGAACGGCTCAGCTGACACGTAATACTGAAACACCCTGCATCCTGTGGTGAGAATTAGATTCATCTGCTCGATCAGAAGCAGGGTTACATCACACTGAGGACAGCGCACATCTCCCCGCTGTTCCACAGTTTACCGGCAATGTAAAGCAGTTGTCGGTTTGGGGACCCTTTGACCCTCTGCATCAGCACCTCCCAAATCTCCTCCTGACATTTCACTGGTACCTTGAAATCAAATCGGTAAGACAACATGACTTAAACCCAATAAAGTTTCCTAAGTTTTTATAAAACTACATAACTTTTTAAGTGTTTTCTTTTTCAGGGAAGGGGAAGAATGAACACCAAGCATACGCAATCACACACACCCACACCACTGCTGTTCCCACGCCCCCACACACACACTACGGGATTTTTCAATAGATGAACCACCTTTCTATCAGACAGACAATACAATTGTCTGCAAACTTTGGGAAGGGGTAGAATGAACCAGCAGATTCCCTGTCCCTAAATGGAGTTTCCCCAACGAATTCATTGCAGGGGTTGGAGTGGGGGTGTGGGTTAAGTAACAACAGCAAAACCAACGTCCATCAGTGCCCCAGGGAACACGGAGTGGTGGGTCTCTAAGCAAGTTTCTGGTTCACCTACCACGCTATCAGGATTTCTGGCTTGCAGCAGGTGCAAAAATCCTGGCAGGTGGTGGGCAGCGAGCCAGCTGGCTCTCCCGCTCCCATCTCAGCTGCTGCAGGATTTGACACCTACAGGGTCGCGACGCTAAACGCGAAGCGCTTGTTTGTCTCTCATTCATACTGAGTTAAGACCTGAGTCACAGACACTCGATACCCACTACAGGCACCCAGCCCCAAGCTAATTCGCTTGGCCTTCCCCCCGAGCAATTTTCCGGAAAGCTGGAAATTCCGGAGCCAGCTTTTCCTGGGATCCGTCCTAGAGGGGAACGCCAGGGCTCCCGCGGGCGCCGCCTCCCCCAGGTCTTACCCAATTCAACTCTCATTGGGCTTCAGAGGCTTTCTACCCCACCACAGCGCCTCGGCTTGCAACATCCTCCCCAAACCTCCCAACTTGCTGAAACTTTCTGCAATTGCACAAACGCCCACGGGCCGATTTCCTTGCACCCCTGGGGGCGCCAAAGGTCTGTGCTTGGCTCAGCTGCAGCTGGCAGGGAACCGCCGGTGAGAAAGGAACAGGAGGGATGAAAGTTTGACGGGGCGGAAAGAGGTGGGGAAGGCTCTCTTTGAGGGTAAGCTCTTTCTCTCCGGTCCCCAGGAGCCGGGTTAAGATCGGAGCAAGTCAGCCAGCCGCGTCCCTTTCTCTCTGCTGGTCTTCCCAGAAGAAAGCAACTGATCTCAATTTGCCCAGTGCAGACTAAGGTGCGCACCAAGCGCTGGGCTGCTCCAGGTTGGGAGCCGGGATTGAAGTGGGGAACCCAGTGGCTGGAGGGATAGTTACCTTGGCGTCCCAGGCAGCAGGCTGGGGTCTCATCCCAGCCACAGTGCTAGCTCGGTGCCACATTGTGCCCCAGGCTCGGCCCTGCAGCGGCCACGGGTTCCAGCAGCGCCGCGTGCGGGGTTCAGGTTCAGGCTCTCGAGGAGTCGCAGCTGGAGACCGTTTGTGCGCTCCCGCAGCGCAGGACCTGCAGAATGTCTCCGGCGCTCCTAGGCAGCCTGTAACTCCCGCAGACAGGGAGGGCTGGAGGCTGAGGGTGACCTCCGCCCATTTCTCCTCCTCTCCTCCCCCTTTTCCATGAGAACAGGGTAGGTAGCATAAGGGCACAGAGCTTGCTGGCTGTGCTTAACCCATCTGCTTCAGAGCTGCACCTTCTGCAAACTGACCACTTAGGGCCATGTTGTGCGTTCAACTCATTTTCAAGCTAAAGTACCTTGGCTGAGGTTGTAATAGAGGAGTCTCAACTGCTAAGGAAAGTCTTCAGATAATTGTAGCTAGTGCAGGGAGGAGAATCGGGTTGGATTGTAGTTTGCAGATTATATTCATTGCAGATCCGGCTCACGGTGAATATTGAAACCACACAAAAGAGCTTTATTTAAGCAAAGTCTTAAGGGCCTGTGTCACAGAGGTCGGCGGGTATTCCAGCCACCTGTAAATAGTCATTGCTTTAGGGTTCTATGTCACTTGAAGGACTGGTCAGATTGTTCTTAGCTTTCTGACAGGGAAAATATTCGTGCTTTCTTTAGGACACCTGCAGATAAAGGATTAGTTTAGTTAGAGAATTTATAGCAATATGTTTAATCAAAGAAATACGCGTCTAATAAACTTTGTGGAGGTCATTTATGAGCAACTAAATAAATGTCCATGAAACAAATTCATTTATAGATAGCATTTTGTCATTCTTCTATGTAACTTTTCTGCTGATATACTTTTGATCCATGACTATCAATGGGTCTCTTATTTTAGCTAAATACATGGGAATTTGTTGTTGAGCTTTGGTCCTTATTTTAAGTAAAATGTTTTCATCACCTATGTGAAAAAGCAGTGTCATGTGGAAATAAACACTCTTTCCTCCTTTTCAAAACCAGGAGTCACTGTTCCTGGAAATTGAAAAGGATCATAAAACGCAAAAGCAAGATAAAACAAATTAGTTATTAACCATAGAAAAGTGATTGTAGGTTCCCCTGTGGTAGATGGGGGAAATTTAATGCTATTTAATTTAATAAATAAATATTAATATAAAATTTAATATTTAATAAATAAGTAAGTAATAAATATTAATATAAAATTTAATATTTAATTATATTCTAATTGTATGATCATAAACAGTAGAGTCAAGGAATTAAACACATTGGTTCATCAAGCATTCTGATTAGTAGAAACATGCTGTGTCTGGCTGGCCAGTATCCAAAGAATAGCTCTGAGAAAAAGAGATAAAGAATCTGCCATTTAGGTAGGCTACGGAAGGGGGAGGGAATTGGGGACATTGGTGGTGGGAAATGGGCACTGGTGGAGGGCAGGGTGCTGGAACACTATGTGACCGAAACCTCTGAATGTGAACAACGTTGTAATTGTATATCTCACGGTATTATAATAAAATGTTTAATTTAAAAAATAAATAAATGTAAGATAATTTTTCCCTAAAAAAAATAAATAGCTCTGTGTTGGAGGACAGGTTTAGCTATTCTGGGAGTTTTGTTGTTTTGCCCACTCCCAGCTTAATCTACTTAAGCCAAGGTTCATTCTAATGAGACTTCTCTTCTATGTAAACACTGCTAGAGGGTGTGGCAGTTACAGAAGTCACCTTGATTGAATAACTTCTGCCTTTACATCTACTAAGACTTCTATGTTTTCTAGATTGGGCACAGCTCCTCTTTATACCCACTGCACCCAACGTGGGACAGTTAGAATTTACCAGGAGACTACCACCCTGGCTACACTGAGACTATAGGAAGACTATAGGAAGGATCATACTAGTTTGCTCTAAGCAGGCGAGAGTGACCCTTTCAGTACACGAGAACAAGATACTCAGAATCACCCTGGTGCAGATAATAATAAGAAGGACCTTGTGGGTACCATCTAGATTGCATGAAGCTCATGAAGTTAAGATGTATTACTTTATATCAGCCCCTCTCTCTCCAGTGTTTTATATAAGAGATAATCTCGGGATTAGTCCTTGGCATAACCTTTGTTTATACCTGCAATAGGGTGTGGCACTACACTCTGTTTAGAGTTTCTTTGTTGACATGCCCCTCCCAGTCGGATTACTTTGGCATATATAAGAGGCCTTTTGCTTTTGGCTTTTGCTCTTTGGCCTTTTTGCTCCTTCTTCTGGGTAGGACACAGCTCGGGTGAGATCCTCTCTCTCTTTTGGTGGGAGATTTAGGCTCTTTTGTATGGTCTAAGTTAGGACCAGAGCTAAAGTTTGTTCATTATATTGGAGTGCTGTGGAAGAGCTTTTGTACTATTAAAAGCCATTTTTGGAACTGCACCGGACTCGTGAGTTTTCATCTGTTCTCCTGGCGTCCTCGGAGGTAGAAGACAACCTCTGTCCTGACACTGTCAGGACCCCGGCGGCATTCCCCGACAGCTTTGATAAACTACCCTGTCTAGGAAATGGCATGAGCGCCATTTTTTCCTTTATTGATTAGTAACATTTGATCTCATTACCTTGCATTTATCTGTTTATTTCTATCTTTTCAACATAACAATTTCTGCAGAGGTCTTTTTTTGGGGGGTGGGGGGGCTTTTGGGTTACACCTGGCAATGCTCACGATTTACTGCTGCCTCTGCACTCAGGAATTACTCCTGGCGTTGCTTGGGGGACCATATGGGATGCCAGGGATCCAACCCGGTCTGCCACATGCAAGGCAAACGCCCTACCCGCTGTGCTGTCTCTCTGGCCCCGATTGCAGAGGTCTTGTCTGTTCATTCTCACCAAGGCCTATAACTACTCACAAATTGCATTTATAAATGCTATAATCAATTATTTCAATATTTTAATTTATATCCTGAAAATTCTCCATCTCTCACTAATGCATTTGACTAAGATCAACTGTTCTATCTAATTGATAAAAAAGGAAGAAAAAATATCTATGCAATGTTGGATTGTAAAATTCAATTCATACTACACTCAAAACAGTATTAACTTGTTTTTCATAAGTGCTAGACATATCCCACTTTTAATTATTGTTTTGCATATAAGCTTGGAGTTGAGGTTTCAGAATCTAGTCTTCAGAGAAGAATGATTTCTTCAGAGAAGAATGATTTCACCTGTATTAATAAAAGATACTAAAGCACCGGTATACTTTTTTCTCAAAAGGAAAACTAGATTAATTAATGGAATAAGTGATTAATTTACATGCAATAATAAACTTATATGGGCATAATTGACATATAACATTGTAGTTTTATATTTTCTGTTATTGAATTTTTTATTGAATCACTGTGAGATACATAGTTCCAAGTTGTTCATGATTGGCTTTCAGTCATTTCAAAACCTGTCCCTTCATCATGTGTTTTTTTTGTTTTGTTTTGTTTTTGGGGGATAGGGGTTTTGGTTTTATTAGTTACACTTGGTGCTGCTCAGGGGTTACTCCTGGTTTTGCACTCAGGAATTACTCCTCGCAGTGCTGGTGTACCATATGTGATGCCCAAGATTGAACTCAGGTTGGTAACATGCAAGGCAAATGCCCTGCTCACTGTACCAGCCTCACTCCTCACCAATGTATGTTTTTCTGCTACCAGTGGCCCCAGTTTCCCTTTCATACCCCTCCCAAACCCCAATCTCCCAGTCTGCTTCTATGGCAAACACTTTATTTCTCTCTCCTCTTCCTTGCCCCCCCTCTCTCTCTTTTAGGCAATGAGGGTTGTTTTTGTCATTCAGTACCACCATTGAAAGGTTATCATAAATATATATATAAAACTTTCCTCCTTTCAGCACCCAGTTATTTTCCAGAGTGATCATTTTCAGTTATCATGACATAAAATATCATATTAGTTTCAGGTATACAACATAATAGTTTATATTTATATACATTGCAGAATGTTCACTACAAATAATCCAGTTAATATTCGTCAACAGACATATTAAAATGGTTTTTTTTGTGATGAGAACATAGAAGATGTCTTTGTTGACAAATTTCAAGTTGTAAAACAGTACTGTTAACTACAGTTGCTGTGCCATATACTATATTTCCATGACATATATTTTATATTAGAAATCATTTGACTATAATAATATCCCATTTTATAATTTTCATTTGTTTTCTTTATTAGCCAATTTATATAAAATGTTATTTTCTTTTCATGGCTCTGAAGTACTAGTATAATGAACATGAGGATGCATATATATTTTACTGAGTTTTCTGTAGATTTCTTCAAACAAATACCCAGTAATGGAATTGTCAACATTCACATCATCATGTGCCAGGCACACTTTAGTAATTCTATTTTTTAAGTTTAAAAAAAATCTACATTCCATTTTTTCATTGTGTTTGCATCAGTTTTATTTTCACCAATGGCGTGTAAGGATTTCTTTCTTTCCACAACCTTATCCAACAGTTATTTCTTGACATTCATGGAAATCCCATTGTAACATGTATGAGATAACATCTTAATTTTAATTTTTTATGTTCATTATATGCTAAGCATCTTTTCATTTATCTATTGAACATGTCTGTGTTTTCTTTGCAATATATCTATTTAGATTTTCGACATATTATTTTCCTATTGAATTGCATATCATTTCCTATTGACTTATTTATATATAGGTATTAATCCTTATGTGTATTTGCAAATATTTTTCTTTTATTTGGCAACTTACTGTTGGGTCTCACCCCACCAGTTAGCCCTGGGCTCTTGCATTGCTGATGAGTGATTGTTATTCTCCTTCCTAAAAGCCTTTTGCATATGTATAAAATAAGAGACTTTGTTCTTATGTGAACACAAAAGGAGAGTTGGGGCAGGTATTTGTAAGTCAGAATTGATGCTCCAGAACATCCCATCATTTTTTCTAACTATAAGCCTCAGTACCATTTTGATTCAATCTAATTCCTTGTTCCCCTATACCAGTCTTCAACTAGGGACTGGATGGTACCAGGAAGAGAGCCACCCTGGCTACAAAATGGGACTCTTAATATAAAGTCTGCTCTTACCCAAAGAATAGAGGGAAAGTCAGAATGGCTTGTCTCACCTAAGACAAACCTGAATGGCCTCACAGCATGAATATGACTTTTGAAGCAGAGTAGAGGACTAAAAAATATCCTGGAGCAGAGTAACTAGAGGCAAGATCTTAAGGGGATTAGAAGAGATGATCAATCTGGCATGGGGAACATCACTGTATCACTGTATCACTGTCTTCCCGTTATCATCAATTTGCTCGAGTGCGCACCAGTAACATCTCCATATGTCCTGTCTCATGCAAGTAGAGCCCAAGAGCACCTGCTTGCTCCATGTGTTTATTGTAGCTTTTAAGCATATGCATATCATATGTCTAACTTTAGGGAACCCAATCTGACCTCATGTTTAAATTTCCCAAAGGTAGCTTTGGACTATTCATATAAAAAAAAACTGGTGAATTTGAAAATTAACTATTCACAGGGAATCAGAAAGATAAAGAAATTAATGGACCATGTGGCCTAGTTTCCAGAATCACCTGTTGTAGCCCCTTGGCCTCCTGAGCATTGCTTGGGAGGTTCCCTAAAGCTAGTGTAGGTGGAGATTCATGGTAATCTTTTCTGAAAATAGAAGCTGATACTGTTATTTTTATAAATGGACACTCATAAATCTATTCACTTATGCATTCATTGAACAGCCTCCTGAGTATATCTATTCCTTGCATTGTTTTAGGTATAACTATATGAAGTAAGAATATATGACCTTATTCTGGCGTGATTTGTAGGCTCCAGGGAGGTAGTTATTTTGTAGTATGTATTACTGAAACATTGTTTTAAGCTTAGATGTCCAAGATTCCCTCTGGGTTAAATAAAAACAAAGCTGATATCAATCTGTCTACAAGACAATAACATACCCTGACAGAGGTGATTTTGGCAATCACCTTCATTGAAGATTCAGGACACTGGTTAGATTATGTGCATGCTATAATTAAAATCTGGTAAACAGAAACTCAGTGACATTGAAGGTGAAATTTAAAACTCTACTGAAACTAACAAAAGTCATGGCCAGAGAGATAATACAGGGTTAGGGCACTAGCATTGCACATAGCAAACCTGGGCTTAATCCCCAGTACTACATAAGGTTTTCCTGCCTCCCTTTGTGTTGCAGGTGTGGCTGCAGTGCCTGGCTGTGTCAACAGGTGGCAGACAGGAGATAGGCTTGTCTACACCAGGGCTCTGCCCCAATGGGCCCTGGATGGTTGATGGTCTGACATAGAAAAGACTGGGCCTCCTGGGATGAACCAAGAGCCAGAGCAGAGCCTGGCAAGCTACCTGTGGTGTATTCGATATGTCAAAAACAGTAACAATGAACCTCATTCCCAATGAATGGAGATGTTACTGGTGCCCACTTGAGCAAATCAATGATCAACGGGAAGATAAGTGATAAGTGGTAAGTGATAAGTGATAAGTGAAGTGATAATACACAAGGTGCCGCATGCACCACCAGGATTGACCCCTGAGCACAGAGTCAGCATAAACCCTGAACACTATTGGGTGTACACCCAGAACAAAAAATGAAAAATGATAGGAGTGTTGAAAGATGATTTTGATGCTTTTAATAAAACTGTCCAGAAATTTTTTCTAGAATTTGTCATATCTTCAAGATAAATCTTATAAGGATGTACCATATCAGTAGTAATGAAAAAAGAAATATTAACTTCTTTTGAATTTATGCTTTACTATGCAGATATCTGACATATAACAAGTAATGCATGGAATACATTTTTGACTTGCTAATTAAAATATAAACACCTATGCATCTACTTCCCAATTCAAGAATTATATCAGATTTCTAATGGTGCTATTAAAAATCACAAATAAAGTGAACTAACCAACAGAGATTTCATTATCTTAAAATTTGAATATTAGAATTATAAAATCAGAATGTTGACAGGGTTAGTTCCTTCTGAACAGTGTGAGAGGAAGAACCTGTTCATGACCAGTGCATTGCCTAGTTTATGGTGACTTACAGTCTTTAGCATTTTGTGACTTATAGCTGCATTGTCACACTAATCTCTACATAGTTTTCATTGTCACATGCCATTCTTCTTTTTTTTTTGTATGCATATGGTAATTTTCTTAAGAGGATTCAAGTAGTATTGGATTGGAGTCCATTAAGATATGATCTAAAAATGTTTGCATTAACCTTGTTTCTAAATAAAATCACAGTCTTAAACACAGGGTTTTAGAGCTTTGCTGTATTTATTTGTAGAAATTTAATTAATTACACAGGAAAATGCACGGCAAGCCTGGCAAGCTGCCCGTGTCATATTTGATATGCCAAATACCAGTAACAATTATGTTAGGTCATTCCCATGACCTAATATAATGGTTTGAGGCTCTTTATGTTCCTAGAGCGATCAGATGCCCTTGGGCTTTACTAGCAGCATGAGACAGGACATATGGAGATATTACTGGTGCGCCACTCAAGCAAATAGATGATGAACGGAAAATAGTGATAGTGATAGTGACACAGGAAAATACTGTACTGTTACTAATATAGTTACATCTATCTTTATATTTATATCACTATTGAATTCTTCTATATACCTTCCTAACAGGTAAAAGATAACAACTAAAGCATCAAAGAAATAGCTAAAAGGACAAAGAACCTCCAGCTCCAGGCAAATGGGACTATCTGAAACTAAAAAGCTTCTGCACCTCAAAAGAAACAGTGACCAAGATACAAAGATAGTCCACAGAATGGGAAAGAATATTCACCCAATACCCATCTGATAAGGGGTTATTATCCAGGATATATCAGGCACTGGTAGAACTTTACAAAAAAAAAAAAAAAGTCAACCCTATCAAAAAATGGGAAGAAGATATGAACGGAAACTTCCAAAAAAGAAGAAATTGGAATGGCCAAAAGGTATATGAAAAAACGGTCATCATCACTAATCATCAAGGAGATGCAAATTAAAACAACAGTGAGATATCATTTCACACCACTGAGACTGGCATATCTAAAAGAGCAAGAACAAGAAAGGGACTCTCATCCATTGTTGGTGGGGATGACGACTGGTACAGCCTTTTTTGGAAAACAATACAAATATTCCTCAAAAAAACTAAACTTTGAGCTCCTATTTGACCCAGCAATACCACTTCTGGGAATATACCCTGGAAGGCCAAAAACACATAGCAGAAACACCATCTGCACTTTTATATTTATAGTAACACTATTTACAATAGCCAGAATCAGGAAATAACCAGAGTGCCAGATAACAGAGGACTGGATGAAGAAACTTTGGTACATGTACACACTGGAATACTATGCAGCTGTTAGGAGGAAAAAGTTATGAAGTTTGCCTATAAATGGATGGACATGGAAAGCATCATGCTGAGTGAAATTAGCCAGAGGGTAAAGGACAAATACAGAATGACTGCATTTATTTGTGGGATATAAAAAATAAATAGTATGATGCCAATATCCAAGGTCAGACAAAACATGGACAGGAGGTCTTGTCAGTGAGTGGAAATCTACCGCAGGTGTGTGGAAGTCAGAGGTTAGATAAGACAGAGAAGGGAGCGATGTGCTAACAGTTATTGGAAATGATAATACCAACCTAGAACAGAGTGTTGAATGTAGGCAAAGGGATATACACGATAACCTCTAAATGTATGTATTGTAAGCCACAATCTGAAAGAGAAGGAAGAGAGAGAGAGAGAGAGAAAAGAGAGAGGCAAAGCCCTGCCATAGAGGCCGACCGGGTGGGGGAGGGAATCAGGGGACATTGGTGGTAGAAAAGTGCATGCACTGGTGGAGGGATGGCTGCTGAAACACTGTATGACTGAAACCCACACATGACATCTTTGTAAATGTATATCTCATGGTGGTAAGTAAAACTAAATAAATAAAGGGGGAATCATAATTTAAAATTTGGTTTATAATTTTAAATTAATTAAATTATTGCAAGTTTTTAAAAAAAAGTGGCACAGCATTGAATTCAATAGTTAGTGTACATGCAGTTTTTCATTCACATCTTAACAACAAAAAGCTTTTCTAGAGGGCAAATGACAGGGCAGCCAGTGAAGTGCTTTACCTTGCAAGCAACCCACCTAATACCACATGGTAGAGAATGAAACCAGACTTTTGGGTAAAAAGTACATAGTATATTCAGATATTTACTTAAATTGAGTATATCTAAAAACTAGATCATGATGTAAAAAGGTGACTTCAATTTTTAACAATAAACTTGCATGTTGCTGGCGTTACATGTGTTCCCTGACTACAGGAATGATTCCTGAGTACAGAGCCAGGAGTAACTTCTGAGCATTGCTGGTGTGTCCCCAAAACCAAAACAAAACAAAAAAACAAGTTCTTCATGTGATTTATATACCAAATTCTCTGTCAGCTATATTTTTTCATCATCTTCTACCAAAACACCCCTTGCCTTTTCATTACATTTTTGTTTTTATGAACAATTATCAATTCTGATGAGATCAAATTTGAATACTCGTTTTATTTTTGGGTAGTGTTCCATTCAGTGTTCAATGAACCAAGCCACACTGGGTTTGCTCATGCAACTGTGCTTTGAGACATAAGTCTACACCTGGCAGTGCTCTATGAACTGTGGTGGGATAAGGTTCCAATGTGGATCCTTGTACAGATAAAGGTCCTGTGCTCCACCCAGGCCTCAACTTTAAATATTTTAACACTCCTCTTTTATACACTAGCATTTTTGTGTCACTTTAAATGTCCTTCTAGAATCTTGATATTCTACATGCATTTTCTAAACATTTTAACATTTTTCTGTCAAAGTTAAGTTTTAAATCTTTCTGATGGTGTTTTATATCACTATTTGAGTTAGGAAACCCAGTTTTTCCTCCTTTATATTGGACCAAATTGTTGGGTACCATTACTGAATGTGTCTATATAAGGTTGGATGTATTTTCCACAATACTTATATCAAGTCCCAACCCCCAGTCAGAATGTGATCTCACTTTGAGAGAATTTCTACAGGGATAGTCAAATTAAAAGGAGATCAGCAGGGTAGATGCTAATCCAAATACAGCTGTCCTAAAGGAGGAAATTTGGATACACAACATACTGGGAGAACAAAACATGAGCATGAAGACAGTCAATGGCAAGCTAAGAAAAAAATACATAAATAGTTCTTGCCTTCTTAACTCATGAATCAACCTGTCCAACATCTTGATTCTAGATTTCTAGTCTCCAGAACTGTAATAGCAATAAATAAATTTATGCTGTTTAATCCCCTCTGTGCTGAAACCCTAGCAAACGCCTATATCCTCCCTTCTCCACTTGTTTAGAATATATGCTTCTCATATATCAGGTTTCCAAAGATGCATGCGAAAACTACTATTTGTTTCCTGCCTGCCATGGTAAAACTGCATTTTAATTAGGTATTTTAATCAGAATACTTAATCATCTAAATAAACCCATGAAGTCTAAGTGACCAGCATCTCTAACTGTATTAAAGGCAGCAATATTCTTCAAGTTCATTGTTCTTGGCATGAGATTTACTTCTTGAAACACAATCCAGATTCAGAATTGCCAAGTTTATATTCAAGACTCTCCACTTAAAACTAGCTTCATAACCTTAAGAAATTACCTATGCATGGCCTTGTATGTATATGTGTAGTACAGGCCTTGTATGCCTCTGACCCTGATTTGATCCCCCAGCACTACATGTGGTTCCCTGAGCACTGCCAGGAGTGATCCCTAAGCACAGAGTCAAATAAAATCTCTGAACACTATAAGTGTGGTCTGAAAAGCTATCTGTCCCACACACAAACAAAAAAAGGAGTAGGAGAAATGCCTACTTATTTTGTGCTTGATTTCCTCATTTTTTAACAGCATAAATGATGAAAGTAATATATATATGTATATATATATATATATATAAATATTCTGGGAGTGACCAAAAAGAATAGCTAAGAGTGACCAAAAATAAAATAGCAAAGCAAAAAAAAAAAGATGTCTCCATCTAACAGTCTGGTCTGTATATTAGTAGCATAAAAAAAGTTAAAATTTTTATATTTAATGTTTTATTTGTTTAATGTTTTATATGTTTAATGTTATAAATCTCGGCAGAGCCTGGCAAGCTACCCGTGTTGTATCTGATATGCCAAATACCAGTAACAATTATAGACCTCATTCCGAATGGATTATGGCTCTTTATGTTCCTGGAGCAAGCAGATGCCCTTGGGCTCTGCTAGCATGAGACAGGACATATGGAGATGTTACTGGGGCCCGCTCGTGATACAGTGATATATATATACATATATATATACATTTATATATATATATATATAAAACTTGGGAACTTACAAGAACTAGTTAAGTTTTTTTGATGAGTGCCTGGTAGTGCACACATAGTCGATATTGCTATGTCTTATAAAAAGCAAATATGGTTGTTGGTCCCAATTAAACACTGAAAGGGCTCCAATTTCTAATCATTTCCCTAAGTGGTTTTACTAGGATCTCATTTGATAAGAGGTTCATTTTTAAAATATTGATTAAGCTTAGGAAGTCTATTAAACAAATGTTAAACAGAATTTCTGTTAAAGAATATCATAATATTAATGTGCATTATAAAATTTCTGAACAGTGGGAAATGCTCAGTGGGTTCCTCTGAATTTAATACCACTAAGAAGGCCTTTTTAAAGTGCTTTTATCACCACCATGATTCTATTTCTTGGGTCTAATCTCAAGGGCCCAAAAACACATGAGGCAGAAAAAAATGAAAAAAAATAATTCAGTTTGAATTATACAATTGCTCACATTCTTTATGGCTAGACAGCTTTCTCATTTTCTAAATACCAATTATAACTTACTCCATGGAGTTGCTATTGATACATCAATTGTAGATTTTTTAACAAAATAAAAATTTGAAAGCATTGTATTGTCATTTTTTTAAAAAATAAGGTCTCAAATTTCAGAGTGTGAATTGTCTGACAGTGAGAGAATATCATCTTATTAAAATGTCCATGAGAGAAAATGGGGGAAAATCTGCCCTCAGAATATTTGTCCATAGCAAATAAAAACTCTGTAGGGGTTTATTTCACATGACAGGAGTCTATTCTTCCATATGATCAAATATTTATTCTCAATAGGATCATCATCAAGCAGAATATCACCCCTCTCCAGATGCTCATCTGCACATCAATCTATTTCTGCAGATCATTTCAGCAGTTGATATAACATATTTAAACGAGGGTAAAAGGTGACAAAGTATGTGTAGTCCTCCATCCCCATCTCCATTCAGCCCCAGGTATCTAATGCATTCCCTTCTGAAATCTGACATGCCATTTCTTTGGTAAAGAAGCAAAAAGTACCTGGCCTAGACAAAGTCAGACCCTTTCACCTGAAGAATCTGCCATCAGTACTCATCAATACACTGGCTTGGCTCTTCACACGCTACCTGTCTGAATGCATGGTGCCCTCCCAATGGACAATTCTACTGTTCAAGAAGGGAGACATTCACAACATTGGCAACTATCGGTCCATCTGCCTTTTGTCCATCATCTGCAAGCTGTTCACTCAAGGTCATTCCTGAACAGGAGTAACATTAGATGAAGAACAACCATGTGAACAAGTTGGCTTCCGAAAAGGATTCAGCACAATCGACCATATCTGTCGGGAACAGCAGCCGGGGTCCCCGACAGTGTCAGGACAGAGGTTGTCTTCTACCTTCGAGGACGCTGGGAGAACAGATGAAAACTCACGAGTCCGTGTGCAGTTCCAAAAAATGGCTTTTAATAGTACAAAAGCTCTTCCACAGCAATCCAATATAATGAACAAACTCTAGCTCTGGTCCGAACTTAGACCATACAAAAGAGCCTAAGTCTCCCACCAAAGAGAGAGAGGGATCTCACCCGAGCTGAGTCCTACCCAGAAGAGGAGCAAAAGGCCAAAGAGCAAAAAGACCAAAAGCCAAAAAGCCGCAGGAGCCAAAAAGCTGAAGGCTGAGGAACCAAAAGGCAAAAGGTGAAGGGGCCTCAAGTCAGCCCCTTATATACACCAAAGTAATCCAATCGGGAGGTTGTCATGTCAACAAAGAACCCTAAAGAGAGTGTAGTGCCACATCTTATTGCAGGTATAAACAAAGGTTATGCCAAGGACTAAGGAGATCATCTCTTATGTAAAACACTGGAGAGAGAGGGGCTGATATAAAGTAATACATCTTAGCTTCATGAGCTTCATGTAATCTAGATGGTACCTACAAGGTCCTTCTTATTATTATCTGCACCAGGGTGATTCTGAGTATCTTGTTCTCGTACTGAAAGGGTCACTCTCGCCTGCTTAGAGCAAACTAGTATGATCCTCCTATAGTCTTCCTATAGTCTCAGCGTAGCCAGGGTGGTAGTCTCCTGGTAAATTCTAACTGTCCCACGTTGGGTGCAGTGGGTATAAAGAGGAGCTGTGCCCAATCTAGAAAACATAGAAGTCTTAGTAGATGTATAAGGCAGAAGTTATTCAATCAAGGTGACTTCTGTAACTGCCACACCCCCTAGCAGTGTTTACATAGAAGAGAGGTCTCATTAGAATGAACCTTGACTTAAGTAGATTAAGCTGGGAGTGGGCAAAACAACAAAACTCCCAGAATAGCTAAACCTGTCCTCCAACACATATCCACATGGTACCCAAGCTCATTGAAGTTTGTAGGGAGTTCAAGATGCCACTCTGTCTCACATTCATTGATTTAAAGAAAGCCCTTGATTCTGTGGAGACTGAAGCCGTCATCGAAGCCCTAGTCAAACAGGGTGTTCAAACCCAATACATCAAGATCCTTCTTGAGCTGTATTACAGCTTCACCACCAGGATCTCACCATTCCACAAAGAAGTGATCATTGATGTCAAAAGAGGGGTTCAGCAGGGTAATACCATTTCACCAAAACTCTTCAGTGCCACCCTCGAGAACATCATCGTGACAATTAGAATGGGAAGGAATGGGAGTGAAGCTAGATGGTTGGCAACTACACCACCTCTGCTTCACTGATGACATTGTTCTAATAACATCAAACATTAGCCAAGCGACACAAATGCTGGCTGACTTGAACCAAGAAAGTGGAAAGATGGGTCTACAGCTGAATCTCAATGAAACAATGTTCATGAAAAATGAACTAGTTTCAGAGGCCCCATACACTCTCAGTGGAACAAACATCTCTGAATGTAGCAGTTATGTGTACCTTGGTTGAGAACTAAACATGATGAGCGACCTAAAGCCTGAGCTGCGCAGGAGGAAGAGAGCAGCGTGGACCACCTTCAAGAGCATTGAAGAAATAGCTAAAAAGGACAAAGAACCACCGGCTCCGGGCACATCTCTTCAACTCCACCATTCTCTCTGCATTTACATATGCCTCAGAGACTGGGCCCTGTAAAGCAGGATGAGAATGCTATTTGGGTCTCCCAAAGAGAAATCAAAAGAGCTATGATTGGAATATCACGCCTCACTCAAGTGAGAGAAGGAATCCGGAGTTCCTACCTCCATTGCTGTTCCAAAGTCAGGGACTCTGTCTCATTTGCGCAAGGCAAATCAGATGGGCTGGACATATAGTGCGATTGGAGATGACAGCTGGACTAGAGCCGTTACCAAATGGATCCCACAGGATGTGAAAAGATCACGTGGCCACCTACCTACAAGATGGTCAGATTTTTTCATCAAGACTCTGAACGAACAGTTTGAGGCTCTTCTTATTCCTGGAGCAAGCAGATGTCATTGGGCTACACTGGCATGTTTTAGGGTCAAATGGAAACATTACTGGTGCCCACTTGAGCAAATCAATGAATAATGGGATGTTAAGTGATCAAGTGATCAAATGTACTAGTAATCACTAATGTGCCCTTTCTCCTCACTAACAAATATTTAACTTATCACTTATCACTTATCTTCCCGTTTTCATCAATTTGCTCAAGTGGGCACCAGTGACATCTCCATTTCTCCCTGTCGCATGCAATTGTAGCCACGGAATCTGCTCGCTCCAGGAACATGAAAAGCCTCAAAACATTGTTCAGGTTTTTTACAAAAATGTCTGACCACCTCATAGGTGGGCAGCCACACATTCTTTTGATGTCCCATGGAATCCAGTCAGTAACAGCTCTAACTCCAGCGGTAGTCCCTAAATTGCCCATCCGATTTTCATCATCTTGGCAAATGAGACAACATCCTTGATTCTTGACCATCAACGGAGGTCTAAATTCGGATTCCTTCTCTCACTTGAGTGAAGTGTGATACTCCAAGCATGACTCATTCGATTCCTCTTTGGGCTACCCAAATAGCCTTATCATCCTTCTCAACCTGTTTTCATAGGACCCAGGTCTCTGAGGAGTAAAACAAATATTTAAACTCACTCATTAGTTAGATGAGCATCATGGGCAAGTCACTTGTTCCTTCTGAGTTTCAGATCTCTCAGCTAAAAAACTGGAGCACAATAGGTAAGGGAGGAGGAACCTGGAGAAATGACTAAGCTAGACTAGTCTTTAGGCTTCTGTATTAATCAAGTTTTTCCAAAAAGAAAAAACATAACAAATAGTGTGTGTAATTATTATGTTATTATAATTGTATGTTTCTATAAACATACATCCTACATAAGGTTGGAACCCATATGCAGAGACCCACCAGAGCCCTCCTTCCAGGTCTATTTCAAAACAATCTGCAAGAGTTTTCTTGCTTAGGATAGTGATCTTATTTTTTTTCCTTGGGCTTTCCAAGGTACATACACACATACTTCATAGGCGTTATTGCCGTGGAGATTCCTAGTACAGCCACCTAATTATACATCTTCACCTAAGATAAATAAAACTGGCCCTATTGTTGGCGTGCAGATGAATAAGGCATCAGCCAGATCAGATGGGACAGTGTTCCTGAAAAGGAACCAGTTACTCTGGAACAAAAAGCATGATAAAGGAACCAGGAGAAAAGACTTTCATAAAGATTAGATAAATGTGGCAGAGGTATATTTACTTCAAGATTTAGCTTCCCAGATCTAGGAGTCATCCCAGGTATCGTGTGGGGGAAAGACTTTTTTCATAGGTAAAATCTAGTCCAAGCTCTCTTGATTGGTGGTCTAAGTCCATGGCTACACTCTCATTTAAGAGAAAATAAGCCCAAGAAACTTATAAACAAAGACATATCCTTAAAATTGAAGGAAGCAAGACAAAACTCTCAGAGAATTCTAATTGTTGACTTAGTTATTTTGTTCAGCAAACATTTGTTTAGCTTGAACAAAATTCTGGATGTAACAATTATAGATGATTTCTGGAGGTGTTTGCCATCAAGTTATACCGAGGACTTTGGTGTTGGGCGCCATTACTGCGCCCACTGCCACGTTGCCTTTCCACGCATGCGCAGGGTCCTGTGTCCCGCTCATGCACAGAGTCCCTGGCGTGGTGTGATTGGGCTTTGTCTAATCACGGCATGTTTCGCCAGCTCATACGAGCTTGTACGACCTGTGCCAGCCAATGGGAAGTGGACACGCCGAATCACACCATTCGCGCCAGCCAATGGGAAACAGACATGCCGAATAGCACAGTTTAAAAGCAGCTTGCACAACGGGTCAGGGTCCTTTCGCCATCATAAAGTTGAAACTAAAAGAGCTCCAGTAAAGGGTGTTCTGAGAAGAATCCTGTTGTGGTCGCTCGCAGGCGGTCGAGGGCGTCCCACACTTTGGTAGAGCAGATATAGTATATATAATCAAAACAAATGTGTAGAGATCTGTTGACCTTGTGATCAGACTACATTTCTAGATCATTAAAATTTAACATCAGTGTAGAATGGAAAACATTTTGGGTGGACCTTGTTGTCACTGAAAGGCTGAAGATAATTAAAATATAAAAACAAACCTCTAGGCCATCATTAGTCTGTAATGCTGGTAATCACTGTGTCATTGGGCTTTCATTCTGTTCAAAGTAATCAGTCCAGGCTGTTGGACCATGCAGGCCTGTGGCTGAGCTACACAGTACAAATTTAGTTATTATTCTTGGAAACCCTGCTGCATAAATAAGACATACTACCATTTCAAATAACTTAGTTCAGATATATACCATGCCAACGATAGCTTTAGAAACTCAAAGACATGCTAAAAGAACATAATTAATTACTTTATCAAAACTATGAAAGTAGAGGACAGAGCGATAGTCCAGTGGGTAAGGTGTTTGCCTTGCACGCAGCTGGCCTGTTTCAATCCCCAGCATCCTATATGGGCCCCTGAACACCTACAGGAGCAATTTCTGAGTGCTGAGTGCAGAGCCAGGAGTAACCCCTGAGCATTGCCGG
>JAJIBD010016288.1:0-12169 GCA_021461705.1 Cryptotis parvus | reverse complement strand
ATCCATGTAGAGACAAATTTCACAATTTCATTTTTTTATAGCCAGGTAGTATTCCATTGTGAATATATAGCACAGTTTCTTTACCTATTAATGGACATCTGGGTTGTCTCCAGGTTTTTGATATTGTAAATAATGCTGCAATGAACAAAGTAGTGCAATATTCTATTCTAAGTGGAGTTTTTGGGCCATTGGGGTAGATACCAATAAAAGTGTTAGCCATCTGTATGTATTTGAGACTTTCTGTTCTCTTCCATTTTTGATGGTGTTTGTTGTTTTTCATATGTTAAGTTTTGCAAGTGCTTTATATATTTTAAATATTAACCTTTTCTGATGAATAATGGGAAGGTGTTTTATCTGCACAGTGTCTTTTATTCTCATCATGTTTTTTTTTGTGATACAGAAATTTCTTAATTTAATTTACTCCCATTTATTTATCTCTGTTTCTGTCTGCCTGGTCAATGGTATTGAATTATTGGAAATGCTTCCAGATTCAACATCATAAAGAGATATTGATACTGATATTGAGGTATTTAATCCATTTTAATTGATTTTTGTACATAGTGTGAAATGGGGTTTGAGTTCATTTTTTTCACATGTAACTGACCAATCTTCCAGCCACATTTTGCTGAAAAAAGGCTTTCTTATTTTAATTCATAGTTTTAGCTTTTATGTTAAAAAATAAGGTAACTATATGCTTGAGGTCCTATCCCCGGGCTAACAATTTATTTCATTGATTTGAGACTGTTTCCGTATTCCAATACCACACTGTCTTGATGAATACAGCTTTATAATATAATTTAATGTTGAGAAAAATAAATATCTCCCATTATTTTTTCTGGGATCGCTTTTAACTGTTCAGGGGTTTGTTAACATTTAATAATGATGATTCTTATTAATTTTAAAATTATATTATACTTATACTACATTTAATTATATTTGATAAAATATACCCATGTTAATGTTAACAGCATTTAGTTTATATCTTTAAGAAATGCCTTTGGTAATTATTTATTTCTTTATTATTATTATTATTATTATCATTACTATTATTATTATTACTATTTGCTTTTTTTGTCTTACCTGGCAATGCTCAGGAATTACTCCTGGCTCTGCGTTCGGAATTACTCCTGGTGTTGTTAGTGTGGACCATATCAGATGCCAGGGATCGAACGCATGTCTACTGCATGCAAGGGCAAATGCCTTACCCACTGTATTTTCTTTCTGACCCAGCTATTGTTAATTCTATGTAACTGCATTAAATCTGTATATTTCTTTTTTACAGGATTGTTATTATGACAATAGTCACCTTTGCAATCCATGAACACTGAATTTGTTTTTATTTCCTTATTTTTTTTCTTTGATGTCCTTAGTCGTTCTTTTTATGGTTATTTTGTTTACTTGTTTGTTTTTTGGACAACAGCCACTAATTCTTGGGGTTATTCCTGGCTCTGAATTAAGTAATTTCTCCTGGTAGTGCTGGGGATCATATGGAATACTGGATACTGAACCCAGGTTAGCCAGGTGCAAAGCAAGCGCCCAATCCACTATACTATATCTCTCCAGCCCGTTATGTATTTTTGTTTGTTTTTCAATTTATTAGTCTTTCCATTCTTTTTTTATTGCTGATTTCAGGAACTTGATTTATTTAAGCATCACTGTTAATAAGATTTTATTTTATTTCTCTCTGTTCTATTTTCTTGTTTGAATTTAGGAAAACCATAGATTTCTGTGTGATTTTGTAGCCTATAACATTTACTGTTGAACATTTTTTCCCCGAGGTTTTATTTATTTTTTGTAAAATCTTCAGGCTTTTCTTAGTATCATGTCATCTCCAAAATGTAATAGTTTTATTTCTTATTTTTATGATTTGCGTGCACCCAGCAACGCTCAGGGATTACTCCTGCCTCTACACTCAGGAATTACTCCTTGCAGTGCTCAGGGATGCTGGGGATAGAACATCGGTCAAGCTGCATGCAAGGCAAATGCCCTACCCACTGGACTATCACTCTGGCCCCTGATTTCTAATTTCTTTTTCTAACCAAAATACTCCTAATATTTCATTTTTAATGAATTGCTACAGCCAGTGCTATCAATACCATACTCGGCAATGGTGATAAGAGTAAACTTATGTTTAATCCTAAGGGAGAGGCTATCCTTTTGCACCATTGAGTAATATTTTAGCTGTGGGTTTGTGATATAAATGTCTTAACTATATATTTTATTAATTAATTAATTACTTCAATTTTCCCCCTGCACTATGTTTTACAAAGTTTTTCCACGATGATTTGTTACAGGCATTTAATATTCTGACACCAATCCCATCACCTTTACACCTTCCCTCCATCATTGTCTCTGATTTTCCCAACACTCTTTAAATCTGTCCTCCTAGCACTCACTCAGTAATTAATTTTATGTTCCTTGTTATCAATAATTTGCTAAGAGAATGATTAAAATATTTCCTTAGAAGAAAGTAAAATTAAGTCCTTCTGTAAGAGATAAGACATAGATGTTGTTAAAGGTTATGCCTTCTGTGTTTATATTTTGTTAATTGAGATTGGTGGCATTCTACATAATATCCCATTCAATCTGTTGTGCTACTACTGGTTTATCAGTGTTTTAGAGTTTGAGATATAGCTCCAGAAATTCCAGAATTCTTAATGGAGTGATACAGCTGATGTTAAGTTTAATTGAGTGGCAGCTTTGAGGTGTGTGAAACTGCCAGGGGCTTCTGGAAATAAGGCTGGTGGTGGAGAGGGAAGTCTATTCTGACTCCATGAAAGCCTCAAGATTTCAGTCACAAAACCCACATACTTGAGTTTCTCAGCAGAGTTATTTATTGATGAGGCTCCTTTCAGTCTCCAACTATGTTGAAGAATGTTCTTTCTGTCTTTATTTTATTAAGAGCTTTTTCATTCTTTCTTTCTTTTCTTTCTTTCTTTCTTTCTTTCTTTCTTTCTTTCTTTCTTTCTTTCTTTCTTTCTTTCTTTCTTTCTTTCTTTCTTTCTTTCTTTCTTTCTTTCTTTCTTTCTTTCTTTCTTTCTTTCTTTCTTTCTTTTCTTTCTTTCTTTCTTTCTTTCTTTCTTTCTTTCTTATGAATAGGTATAGCATCTTGTGAAAGGTTTGATTGCTTATGCTTCTATGGTTGTATAGCTTTATTTTTTTTCTTTATTGATATGATAGTTTACATTAGTTGATTTTTTACACTTTGCTTTTTAAATGTACAATTATTTCTTAAGTTGTACTACCTCAGCAGTATTATTATTGCATAACTCAATATTTGCCAAATTTGGAGCCCCAGAAGAGAACATTTATTTTGTTTTAGTATATCTACTCTAAATATAGGACAATTGTTCTTCAAGCAATCAGATTCAAATATAGTTGGAGAAATAAGAGAAGCACAGAAAGCAATTTTAAACATACTTAGGGATTCCTTTGTGGAAAAATTTTTCATGAGTCAACCTAATTTTGTTGCTTTCTAGGGTTCAATAAATATATGGTATGGTATATATGACTCTTTATCAAGTCTTTCATTCTGGGCAAAGTCTTATTCTTTTTACTCTGCATGCAGAATCTGAAAATGTCCACAGAGAAAATATATCGAGCCTTTCTACAGTAATCTCCAATATGATTTTTTCTGTCTTTGATGTTTTATCAGTAATTACATGCATTTATACAGATTTCTTCACAATTTTCATATTTTGATTAATTTTTCTTGTTATGTGATGGATTACTAGTGTTTGTATATTATACATATTATTTTTTCACAAATAAAATGACTAATTGACATAGTAGTGTGATATTGTCATATTAGTAACAACTAATAGACAGCGTTGAGGAAATTCTTTAAAATACATGCCACTTAAAGAGTTAGATTTCATTCATCTGGAACTGTTAATTATGGTTGTTACTAATAGGATAAATCTAAGTAGTCTCTATAAACTTGAGGAATTCAGGTAAAAGCTTCTTAGATTGTTAAACTAAGTGTAAATTGGAGCACAGTCTTGGCAGTAATCTGGGGAGCTGCAAGTTTTTGTTGCTGCTCTTGACTTCAAAAAGAAATGCAGATAATCTTTATTAATTACTAAAATATTGGATAATAAAATATTATTTGCAATTAATTTTAACTGCAATAATATTTGCATGATGATGAATGGGTGTCTGAATATTTACATTTAAACTTGAATCTTGTATATGTATTAGATTCTTTACTTTGAATATATTGCATAAACTTGTTAGACCCTAAATTATGTATTTTTGAAATAGTAATAGACTTTTTTATGATGATATTAATGTTAGTGGAAACATAATATTTAAAGCTACTATACTATTATCTAGTACATTGAATCTATTAAATCTGTGGTGGCTATTGCTATTTTTGTTAGTCTGGGAAGAGAATCAGAGACTTGGTGTATTGATATGGTTCATTAAGCCACATGTATAGGCCTTCCAACATAGGGAATGAATTTTATAGAAAAATAATTGCTTTAAATGTTCGTAAGGTTTATTATTTTATTCTCAAATAAAAATTTAAGCATCTTTTTTTAAGTAACATTGTATTGTTGTAGATTTACACTTTAGGTGTACATCACCAAAATCAATTTGTGTTTGTTTGTGCATTAAGTTCACTGTTTTTATTTATGAGTCATTACTTATAATAGCTGCAAAATACAGCTTAGATATTAGTTATCTATAAATAACTTCAAAATTGCACTTATTTATATGGTATAGAAGAAAGAAAGCAAGTATTCTCTACTGTGTTTATCTAATATTAACCTTTAAGGAATCTGGTTCAATGAGTATTGTCAGTTTGAGAAATGAAATAAAGTTAAAAAGTTCATGGTGAGAGAGAGAGAGGAAATTAGGTTACTAATGCACATTCTGTTGACAGGATAACTTAAATGATCTGAGTACCCTTTTTCTTAAATAAATGGCAAAATGAGAAAAATAATACTTAAAATGTTCTAAACTAAAATATAAGAAAATGGAAATAAAAATGTCTAGTAAATAATAAGCATAGCCTTATTACTGAATTGAATGATAAGCTTTATCTTTGAATCTCCCTTAGCTATGAAAAAGTATCAGTCTGTGATAGAGGAAGCAAATAATTATGAGTTAATTTTAAGAGTAATGAAATCAAAGCTTCTTATTTTGTTTATTAAAAATAATTTAAGCCATTTTTTTAAAAAGAAAATTTTTAGAAGCTCAAAACTTTAGGGGTTTGGGGCAAAGGTAGGTAGGGTTCTTGCCTCTCAAGCAAGTTACCTGAGTTCAATCCTCAGCATTCTCTTTGGTCCCCCAAGCATTGTGAGAAATAATCCCTGAGGATCACTGCATGTAGCCAGAAAATAAAGAAATTTTGAAAACATTTTAACTTTGTTCAAGCACAGTAAACTGGTCAGCAATTGACAGAGACTATTTAGCTAAGCATTGAATAAGAGAATCTAAGGGAATTCCTGCACCCCCCCATAAGTTTTATATTTTACAACAATTTAGGTTCACATAAAAATGAATAGAAAATTGGTAAATATCTCAGTATATACCTACCTTCTTACACTCACAATATCAATATCTAAACTGGAGGGATAAATTTGTTACAACTAATGAATCATAATGATACATTGTGATCACCAAAATCCAATTAATTAACTCCAGCTCACTCTTCATTTACATTTTCTATGAGTTTTATCAGATGCAAATAAACGAAACTGCCATTGAAGTATTATATAGGTAGTTTCACTACCTTATAAATCCTCTGCTCCAGAACTGAAAGATTGTGGACTTGCTTTGTATATGAGACCACTACTGTCAATTCTCGTTGATCCTTAGTGATACATATGGTACCCTGAGCAGGGTAGGCTTCACTCCTGAGCATAGAGTCAGCAACAGTCACTGAGCGCTAAATAGTAAAATAGGTAAATTCATAGCTATTTGAATCAAAGTTTATATAGTCCTTTCATTTTTTTTTTTTTTTTTGCTTTTTGGGTCACACTTGGCAATGCTCAGGGGTTACTCCTGGCTCTTCACTCAGGAATTACTCCTGGCGGTACTCAGGGGACCATATGGGATGTCGGGATCAAACCCAGGTTGGCTGCATGCAAGGCAAACACCCTGCCCTATGGACTATCGCTCCGGCCCTTATATTTCTTAATGTGTGGATTTTTTTCAAATGCAGATGTAATTTTATTTATTTATTTATTTGACTTTTGGGTCATACTCAGCAATGCTCAAGGGTTGCTTCTGGTTTGTACTCAGGAATTACTCCTTAAGTGCTTGGGGACCATATAGGATGCCAGGGATTGAATCTAGGTTGGCCACATGCAAGACCAATGCAAGACAAATCCACTGTACTATCACTCTGACTCGATATGAGGATTTTAAACATTGTTGAGATATTACAAAAAAATCTAGAGCCCAATCTCTGCACCTTTCTCTATAGTTCTGACTTATAAGCCAAAACAAATTTAATTCTTTTCTTCCCTTTCAAGTCATTCAAATTCAGGAATTGTTCCTGCTGTCCTCATACTTCAATGACCATGAATGATATTTTTTGCTAAGTGTTTCTGTTAGTTTATTCAAAAGCCTTTATAGTCTTATAGCTCAAACTGAAATGCAAATCTTATTGCCACGGTTACACTTAAAATCACTTGGAATTGACCTAGATGCCTTCAGAACACTTCTTAGCCTTTGGGTTTTATGTATATTTTTGAAAACACATAATCAGGAATCCTTGCTGAAAGGGTCAAGTTCTTTTACATCCTGCCAAAACAGAAAATGTTGGTTGTATAGCTCTCTGAGTTTCGACAATGTCATGTGTTTGTTTTCACAGAGCATATATCATCACAGACTTCATGGGCATCCGAAATGAAAATTTCATGAAATTAGCCGCTGTAGGGACCTGGTTGGGGGACTTTGTGACTGCCTGGATGGTAAGAACCTTTGAGTTCACCCATTTTTAAACATCCCGCTGAGGATATGTGTATAATGCTATATAGGCACAGGGTCTACTCTTGTGTTTTTAAGGGACATGCAGGCAACTCCATAGTTTATTCTGTGGTCTTCTTAAAATTATGCTTACCCTCATACTTTCTTCAAAATCTAACATTGCATTTTAGTGCTTCCTAACTTTGCCACTTAATCACTATAGGTTACTACGCCAATAAATACTTTCAGTTATACATAGATAGGGCTGACTGAAAATAAATTATGTAATAGTTTTCACCCAATAATATGACAAGTCACTTAACCTTGTGCTTTCTCTCATCTTTTTCTCGCTGTAAATTAACAGAGTATCCAGAGTCCATTTCTGCTTATGTTACATGAAATATTGACCTTTCTCCAGTAGATACAGACAGAAATGCAAACAAAGCACATTATTCTCCTGATTTAAAAACATAATCGCACAGGGAGAGATTTCAGACCACATCATTTTATTCCCATATATATTTACTGATGAAGCAGTAAGTTTTTGTATCAATATTTATACTTCAGTGTATGTGTTCATTGAAAACATTTAAAATAATAATTTTCCTTTTGAGATGAGTTTAAAATAGATTTAACCTTCATTTGTCTATAGATTTATAATCATCAAATGAATATCAATTACTGTCATGGAAAAGCAAGTGAATATATACACTTCAAATGAAAGTATGTTCTGTTATATGTGTCTGAAATGCAAAAATTTACTTTTAGGGAACAATACACAGTGTTTCTATGGATTTAGGCACATAGACAAATGTGGAAGAGATCCACAAGCAAAATGGACGTTAGCCAGTATGACAGATACTTTGGTTCTCTCACTATTGAGTATCAAACTCTGTAAAGTTAAATTTCGTAGAACTTCCTGACTTTTCCTGGTTCTCTGGTCCACTTTATGCAGAAGGCTACATATATATTATATATAATACATATACAATACATATTATATATCATTCTATCACTGTCTTCCCGTTCATCATCGATTTGCTTGAGCGAGCACCAGTAACATCTCCATATGTCCTGTCTCATGCTAATAGAGCCCAAGGGCATCTGCTTGCTTCAGGAACATAAAGAGCCTCAAACCATTACATCAGGTCATGGGAATGAGGTCTATAATTGTTACTGGTATTTGGCATATCAAATATGACATGGGAGGCTTGGCAGGCTCTACAGTGTGGGTAGCATACTCTTGTAGTCATCTCTAAATTCAGCATTTATTGATGAACCGCGCATCTGCAAGTGGCGGCGTGAGCCGGGCTGTGATAGGCTGGTCTGCTGGGTGGAGTTCTGACGAGAGGGAAGTCCAGATGTGGAAAATGGAGGCCCTCATGGAGTGGGGGTCATCTGGCTTGTTGCAAGGCTCTGCTGGGGTGGAGGGCCAGGGCTAGAACCCGCCATCCCTTCTGGGCACCTTGTGAGCGGCTGGGCATAGGGAGAGCCAGTAGCAGCTCTGCCCCATGTCTGTATAACTTCAAGATATAGCAAAATCTTGTTGACTTTGCCATAGTACCAGATTTTAAAATTTGTATATGTATATCACTTCTGGAAAAATTTATACCTTGAAGCATGTTTTGCACACATGAATAACCTTTACTAATTGACTTACCTTTACTTCAGGTTTTTTATACTATTTGTTTTTAAAATGGTGTGTGGCTTTAAAAGGGTTTTTTCCCCTTTATGAAACTCAGAGCTTATCATATATAGGCAAGTTTAGACAATATCTTCACTTGAAAATGCCTAGCACCTTACTTACTATACTATGTCTCTGGCCCTATTGAGCCTGTTGTGTGTATACATACATTATCTCTCTGAATATCTGAGTGGCAAAAATCATCTTGCTTTTCACACAGTTTTTAAATATTTTATAATTTATATTTCTACTATATTTTCCCAATAAAATCCTGCTTGATTATGAGGCAAATGTGTCTAATTTACCTGATTATAAACTTTTTTGAAAGGAGGTAAAATGCCAGTCATATTCAAAAAGTACATTACTGGTCTCCAAGATAAGGCCAGGCATTAAAATGCTTGGGTCTGGAGAAATAGTACAGAAGATAGTACATGAATGTGCCAGACACACATTGGGTCTTCAGCCCTCCCTCCCCCTCCCCATCCCATATGTTTTCCCTATCCCTGCCAGGAGTGATCTCTGGGTACAGAACCAGGAGTATGCCCTGAACATTTCTAAGTGTGAACCAAAACAACAAAAAAAAAAAGATGCTTAAGAAATATTTATCTAAAGAGCATGCAGATACATAATGAGAGCATAGAAGCACTGAGTTCTGTTTCTGTTTTCCCTTGTTTTGCTATTTACAGTCTTATAAAATGGGGATTCTTATATATAGAAAATTTCAAGGGAGGCTGTTGTTTCTGCCCACTTATAAGACTTTGTACTTGTTTCTACTCAACATCTTTCTATAACCAGGATACAAGCTTGTAAACATCCTTGAATGGAAGTAACAGATGTTTTACAAAATTTACCCTGAATGGTGATGTAACTTTTGAGTATAAAAGACATTCCTTGGTAAAACAGATTTAACATCTCCCATCCTGCTGAAATGTTCTTTAAATAGTCATTATTGTTGTCAGTGGCATAGTTCTGCTCCAGGCTCTGAGCTTGAAAGGAGGCTGGTTGAGAGCTATCTTTTCATCCACTTAAGCAGAGTTATTACTACATAAAATAGGAATTTAGTTAACATTCAGTTGAATGAAGCAGAGAGAATTAAAGAATGGGTTTTACTTGAAAATAAATTATATCGCTTCAGATTTAATATTTATTTAAAAATCTGAAACAGAATACAGTAAGAAAATTAGATGTTTATTTGAATATAAAATGCTCCTTCTAAAGAAAGTATGAATATGTGAAATAATTTTAAATAATTGAATATATACATATATAATTAAATTTGGTTGCTTTTTGAGCTGTCATTCCATGATTGTTGCACACTTTAAGAAGAGGTGTTGATTATGTGAACTGTTCTCATTTAATGAAATTGAAAATATTCTATTCACTTAAATTTTTATTTTATACACTTTCCAGAAATTTGTGGACTATTCTAAATATGTTAAGTTTGTAAATGAACAGTACCCTGAAATATCACTGACATCACATCCAGGAAGTTATTTTGTTTGAAATAAAGTTTTTAACATTCATACTATGATTAATGTCATTTTCTAATTCTTTATTTTCCACTGGTATTTCAAAATGACATAATTAAAAAATCATAATTGAATTGATTTTGTATCTGAAATAAAGTAGCAATAATCATTTTGTCGAATACCAAGTAAGAGATTAAGCTGTAAAACATGGACTGGAAAGAGGATAGTTGGCAAGTTAATTTAAATTATATATGACAGAAGGAAGGGACACAAGTTATTTATTGGAGCTGGACTTGGGGACAGTGCCAGAATTTTACTCTTTTGTTCTTTCTCTTATGTCTCTTTCTTTCTTAGAGTTGGTACATTACTTCAGTCTATTTTCTTGATTAGTTAATCCCATTTTTATATGAGTGTATAGTGTATGTTATGATTTTACACAGTGAAGATAAACCTATGTAACACTTAGTATAATAAATCTCTAAAAAGTTACTGAGAGAAATCTTAGAAGAGTATGTCTCAGAAATTTTGGGGCACATGATTTATTGAGGAAGGCCTCAAGAGAAATCTATAGAAGGGTGTGAATAAGTGGAGAGAGGGGGATAGACCATGGCGATGACATGTCCTATGACTTTAGAACCTACCATTGGGCCAATTCACTGGGCCCCTGTTAAGTTCTATTGGGAGGGGGTAGAACAGCAGTAGTTGAATATATGGTAGGGCCCCAACATTGATTACTATATAGCAAATCCCACAATTATTATAATAATTGTTAGTTTATTTGATGATTTGATTGAAACAAAGAATATGGGAGAAGTTAATATTTACGTTTTCTTCTTAGCATTAGAAAATATAAAGGAAACCAAATATGGGTATTTAGCTTTTTCAAGTATAAATATTTTAATGCATTTATAAATATTTTAGCATTATGTTTCATGTTCCTTCAAAATAACTTCTCACTAAAAAATTAATAAGACAGGAGAATCTAACTTCTATATTCAGATAAAATATGATGATAGTCTTAATTTTCAAGATTCCTAGTTTTTGAATGTATTTGTGGAATGTGTTGTGAACTAAAATGATTTTGTGAATGAATGATTCACAAAATATGTTTATATTTTTATGTGTAGCATGTTTAAGAATAGATGCACAAACCTGTCTCTGAAATAATTCTAAATTCATTATGTCTTGGTCATTCCATAGTATATTAGATGTATATTGTATGTAATTTATATTCATTTATTAAACATTTATGGAATATATTACTCTAAATCTGTAAGGCACCTCAGGGAAAATATATTGAATTGAACTGTACTAAGATATAATAGATGCTGAAGCCTTCTTTCTTTGATATTCGTATTAAGGATAGAATATGTTCACTTTATGTATTTTGTATCTGTGGTTCAGTTTTTGCATTTTTAAATTGAATTATATTTTATTTGCATTTCTTGGCTTTTCCTCAAGGCATGTGTCCTTTTACCTACAAATTTATTTTAATACTTTTAACCGATATTATGTCCTATACGTTATAAATGAGCTATTACTCATTTGTCTGAAGAAATTTACATTTAAACCAAGGAGCAGTCTTACAACATTATTTTTATTATGAAATTCAATAACATAATAATAGGAGTGGTTACTCAGGCTCAAGAGATTTTTACAGCAGGTCAGTTGCTAACCTTGAACACAGCCTATCTGGGTTTGATCTCTGGCTTGTGTTGCTCCTTAGTACGAACCAGTGTTCATTCCTGAGCTCCAAAGCCACCAGTGAACCCTGAGCTCTGCCGAATGTGGCCCCAGAACAAAACAAACAAAAGGAGTGGTGAATCATACTACAGAAATTAAATTCTAAATAAGGTTTTCTCAAGGAGGGCACCTTGAGAAATTGATGACTTGGGTACTTGATGGTGGGTTTGGATCAGAGCATTATTATCCTATGATCCAGTGATATTAACAGTATTTAAAATTGCATGTCTAAATAGAAATTTAGGAAACTATAATTATATATAAATAAAGAAGATAAACTGTGTTTCTTTTTGCAGTAATTTTATTGTGGCTCAATGATTTTAAGTGGTTAAATTATTCATTATTGCATTTC
>JAJIBD010016287.1:0-19641 GCA_021461705.1 Cryptotis parvus | reverse complement strand
GGTGATGGAGGGGTGATGGGAGGGGTGATGGGAGGGGTGATGGGAGGGTGATGGGAGGGGTGATGGGAGGGGGTGATGGGAGGGTGATGGGAGGGGGTGCAGGAGCACGTTTGGGGCCAGATGAGGAACTGGATATAGACATGGTAAGGTGGTTTATTTATTTTTGGGGGTCTAGCCCGGTGATTCTCAGGGGTACTCCAGGGTCTGCACTCAGGAATTACTCCTGGTGGTGTTCGGGGACCCTATGGGATGCCAGGAATCGAACCCAGGTCGACCGCATGCAAGGCAAATGCCCTACCTGCTATATTATCGCTCTGGCCCCTAGATTCATGTTTTTTTTTTTTTTTTTGCTTTTTGGGTCACACCCGCGACGCTCAGGGGTTACTCCTGGCTTTGCACCCAGGGACTACTCCTGGCAGTGCTCGGGGGACCATATGGGATGCCGGGATCGAACCCGGCCGGCACAGGCCGGCCGCGTGCAAGGCAAACACCCTACCCGCTGGGCTATCGCTCCGGCCCCTAGATTCATGTTTAGGTGCTTCTAAGGGCAGCATCTGGGGCTCCCGGGACCTTCCGACCCAGAGGCCATGGGCTGGGCTAAGGCTGGTAACTCCATTCACTTCCCCACCAGCCCTCAACAGCCTGACGGGGAGTTCAAGGGCAAGTACTACCCGCTGAAGAGCATGACGGAGGCAGAGCAGCAGCAGCTCATCGACGACCACTTCCTCTTCGACAAGCCCGTGTCTCCCCTGCTGCTGGCCTCCGGCATGGCCCGGGACTGGCCTGATGCCCGGGCATCTGGTGAGGGTCTCCCTGACAGTCCACTCTGTGTCCTCTCCAGGAGCCCTCTGCTCCACATCAAAGTTAACACCCCGACGCCCAGATGTTTCCAAGCACCCCAGCATCCCACCTCCCCCTTCAGCGACAACCCCTCCCCTCAGTTTGAGGCAGTTAGAATGTGGGTGTGAAGCAGAGTCCCCAGTTCAAATCCCAGCCCAGGCTTGTCACCCAGACACAGTAAGGGCCCCTGGCCCGTGTCCCCATCTGTGCCATTGGGGTCACCGCCATTCCTGGTCGTTTGGGTTCTTGGAGAGCCCATGGATAATGGAACTTGTTGGAAACATTCTGCAGTTCACTTAGGGCTTGCCCCCCTTGGCTAATCTTGGCTCTTTCATTATTGTTGCTGATGAACTTTCTACAAGTCCCTGATTTCCATACAGTGTCTTTAAGGGTTTGGGGCCATACCAAGTTGATGCCCAGAACTATTCCTAGCTCTGTGTTCAGGGGTCACCCAGGTGGTACTTGGGGACCGACGTGGTGCTGAGGATTGAATAGTGGCTGCCTGCTTGCCAGGCAAGCACCTTAACCCCAGTACTATCTTTCTGGTTCTCTGATAGCCAAAGATTTGAGAATGTTTCAGGAACTGACTCTTCAGGACTGTGGGGAGTTGAGACGCTGAGATTTACAGATGGCACAATTCTCAGATTTCAAGATTCAAAATATTTTTGGGCTCAAAGGTTGTGCCAATTTCAGATCTCATGATTTTAAGGAGCCCAACATTCCCAGATATTATCTTAATGTTTTATGGACCTAAGACAGTGGCTGAGAAATCTCTAAAATGATAGAATGAGTCACTAGTCAGCAACCAGAGGTAGGATTTCCAAGACTGAGCAATTCTGAGGTCAAACTTCTGTTTTTGTTTTGCTTTTCAGGTCATACCCGGCAATGCTCAGGGGTTACTCCTGGCTTTTCACTCAGGAATTACTCCTGGCAGTGCTCGGGGACCATATGGGATGCCGGGGATCGAACCCAGGCTGGCACAGGCCGGCCGCGTGCAAGGCAAATGCCCTACCCGCTGGGCCATCGCTCTGCCCCCCCCTTTTATTTATTTATTTTGCTTTTTTTTTGGGTCACACCCAGTGATCCTCAAGGGTTACTCCTGGATCCACACTCAAGAATTACTCCTTTTTTTTTCTTTTTTTGGGTCACACCTGGCGATGCTCAGGGGTTACTCCTGGCTCTTTGCTCATAAATTACTCCTGGCGGTGCTCAGGGGACCATATGGGATGCTGAGGATTGAACCTGGGGTTGGCTGTGTGCAAGGCAAAGGCACTACTCGCTGTGCTATCGCTCCAGCCCCTCAAGAATTACTCCTGGCAGTGTTTGGGGGACCATATGGTCTGCCAGGGATCAATCCTGGGTCGGCCTTGTACAAGGCAAATGCCCTACCCTTGCTTTGGCCCACCTTCCTTCCTTTCTTTTCTTCGTTCCTTCCTTCGTTCCTTCCTTCCTCCTTACTTCCTTCCTCCTTCCTTCCTTCCTTCCCTCCCTCCTTCCTTCCTTCCTTCTTTCCTTCCTTCCTTCCTCTCTTTCCTTCCTTCCTTCCCTCCCTCCTTCCTTCCTTCCTTCCTTCCTCCTTCCTTCCTTCCTTCCTTCCTTCCTTCCTTCCTTCCTTCCTTCCTTCCTTCCTTCCTTCCTTCCTTCCTTCCTTCCTTCCTTCTCTCTCTCTTTCTCTCTCTCTCTCTCTCTCTCAGAATCTGAGATTCTAAGTTTAGAATATACTGCTGTAACTGAAGTCTAGAAGTTAAGGGGCTGAGGACAGCCCGAGTGGGTGAGGCGCTGGGGGACCGCGAAGTGAGTAGGCGCTTGCCTTGCAAACAGCCGCTGACTGGGTTCGATCCCGGCCACCACATATGGTTCCCCTAGAGCACCACTAGGAATGATTCCTGAGAGCAGAAACTGGACAGTGTCAGGTGTGGCCCCTAAAACAAAACAAGAACACAATTCCCTTGACCCGGGAAGGAGAGTTCCCAGGTCCACATCACCAGGTCTCCGGGGAAAAGCTCCTGTATTTCTGCTTGTGCCCAATGTCCACCCCTTCTGCCTCCCGGCAGTGGGTGTATGCTGGCGAGGGCGGGAAAGAAGATTCCTCGGAGCTGATCCTTCTTGCTTCACCCACCCCAGGCACAATGACAACAAGAGTTTCCTGGTGTGGGTGAACGAGGAGGACCACCTGCGTGGTCATCTCCATGCAGAAGGGAGGCAACATGAAGGAGGTTTTCCGCCGCTTCTGCGTGGGGCTGCAGAAGGTAAGAACACCTGGGGAGAGCCAGAGCCAGAGCAGGGAGGGCGCTTGCCTTGCATGCAGCCTACCCAGGCTCCATCCCAACATCCTATATGGCCCCTGAACACTTCCTGACTGCAGAGCCAGGAGGAACCCCCTCAGCACCACTGGGCACGGCCCAAAAACAAAATAAAAAGCGCAAAGAAAAAGTGCCTAGGCAAGAAAGCTAGCAGAGGGGAGGGCCCTGGCCTTGCACGTGGCTCACCTGGTTCGATTCCGGCACCTCATATGGTCCCAAGCCCTGTCAAGAGTGACCCCCTGGGGCGGAAGTTATAGTACAGAGGGTAGGGGCGGGGCTGACCCAGGGCCGATCCTCAGCGTCCCATTTGGTCCCCAGAGCAACGCCAGGAGTAATTCCTGAGTGTAGAGCCAGGAGTAACTCTTGAGCATCGGCAGATACAACTCAAAAAAAAAAAAAAAAAGAAAAAGAAAAGAGTGATCCCTGAGCCCAGTTCCTGGCAAGTCTTGAATCCTGCTGGGTCTGGCCAAGAAAACAAAATAATAACAATAGCAGTAATAATAGAAAGTAATAATAAAAAGTAAAAGAGCGGTTGCCCCTGGACACGGCCCCTACTCAGACTCATAGCTTGCCAAAGCTCCGCCCCTGCTGACTCCGGACCACGCCAAGTTTAGCTCCGCCCACAAGCCAAGGTGCACCTGTTACGAGACCACGCCCCTGGCGAAACCGCTCTGCCCTGCACCTAGCCCATCTATTTTCCCTTTTCTAAAAAAAAGAAAAAAATTACAGTCCTTCCTCTTAAGAGTGGGTCCCCAGAGAGTCTGAAGCCCGACCTCTACAGTCCCTCGTCCCGCCCTCCGAAAGTGCTCTCGGACCCTTGCCTTCTGAATCTCGCTCCTCCCGCCTCCCATCCCTCACGCATCGTCCCTCCGAATGGGCGCCTGTGGGTGCTGACTCCCGACTGGTCTTCTCTTTCCGTCGCAGATTGAGGAGATCTTCAAGAAAGCCGGTCACCCCCTTCATGTGGAACGAACACCTGGGCTACGTGCTCACCTGCCCGTCCAACCTGGGCACTGGGCTTCGTGGCGGCGTGCACGTGAAGCTGGAGCACCTGAGCAAGCATCCCAAGTTCGAGGAGATTCTTACCCGCCCTGCGCCTGCAGAAGCGAGGCACAGGTGCTGTCCTGCTCTTGCGCACGCGGCGCCAGGGGCAGGGGCTCTTGGCAGAGGTGGAGGTTTGGCGAGGACAGTGCTGTTTCTCCCAGGGACGGAGCCATAGTACAGCAGCCAGGGCATTTGCCTTGCACTCGGCCCTCCCGGGTTTGATCTTACATCCCACAGGGTCCCCTGGAACACTAAGTGCAGGGCCAGGAGTAAACCCTCAGCACCATTGGGTGTGGCCCCAAAGCAAAACAAACAACACACATTGTTTCTCCTTAAATGACCTTAGCTGATATTATCAAGGTGTGTCTCATACATGCGTATGTTCCCTAAGAGTGTTTCCCGTTTGCAAAAGGAAGGGTCTGTGGATTGGACCCTAGTCAACCCCGCTCCTGAATTCACCCTCATGCTGTTCTCTTGTGGCATGATTGAGGACCGAGATATCTGGTGTTGGAGACGTGGGTCCAAGACTAGGTATGCGGGAGGAGCTATTTGCACACGTCACCATCCATGGAGCTGTCTCAGCTGGTAAGGGGACCGTAGTTCCCGCTCTTCTGCTCCTTCTACGCCCCTGCCCCTGGTTCCTGTAGGTGGCGTGGACACCGCCGGGGGGGCTCAGTGTTCGACGTGTCCAACGCTGATCGTCTGGGCTCATCCGAGGTCGAGCAGGTGCAGCTGGTGGTGGACGGAGTGAAGCTCATGGTGGAGATGGAGAAGAAATTGGAAAAGGGCCAGTCCATCGACGACATGATTCCCGCCCAGAAATAGGTGCCCTGCCCACCTGCAGTGGACGGCTTGAGCCCCAGCCAACGAGAGGACCCTGTCTGCTGGAGGCCTGCCCCGTCTTTCTTTGCCCCGCCCCCTATCCGGAGTCCCGCCTCTGAAGGGCGGGCGCTGTAGGAGTGCCTACCAATGGGCTTCAGCCTCTGGGTTCTGGCCAATGAAAAGCCTCCCTTCACACCCATCTCGTCTTTTCCAGAGCTCCACCCACCAACTGGAGCTCCGCCTAGCCGAGAGCTCTCCAGCACATCCGAGTATGCGTTTTTCTCCACTCAAAGCAACAAATAAAAGCAAGGGGTGCCTTAGCTTTGTGCGCAATAGTTTTGGAGGGAGAGGACCCGACGTTGGCTGCGCTGGGACTTCCATGTGGTTTGCCCTCTTGCTCATGTGCCAGATATGCCTTATCACAACTCTGCAATGAGCAGTTAGGGTAGAGGCCAATCCAAAAATCACATGGCCCGGAGGGAATCAGATCCAGAGTGACGGACCCAGGGGCCACGCTGCCGATCTTGGGCCCTTTCCCACGCGGCTTCAGATCAGACTTGCTCAGATCACGCACAGGGGAAAAAAAAGGGTGGAACCAAGTGGCAAAGCCTTGAATTTGGCCCTCCCGTGTCTCCCCCAAACGCGCTCCTAAGCCTTCCCCCTCTCCAGTCTGCCTTCACTTCTCTATCGCTGCTGCCGTATTTCCAACTCTCCTTATTTCACCCTATAATCCCATCTTCTAGGATGCATAATTATCTGCAATTCTTCAAGAGCAAACGAAATTATATCATTGGTGAAGGCTCATTTTCCCAGTTCTTTTCGCACGATCCCTATGACTATATGCTCCTTCCTTCCGCTCCTTGCAGCACTTCCCACCTCGTGTCTCTGCCAGAGCTGCCCTCCTCCAGACGGGGTTGGCTCAGAGCGGTTCGCTCCTGCCCGCACTCAGCTCTAGGTATGTCTTCTCCACAGCCGAACAGGAAGGAGCCAGATGAAGCTGTGGGAGTGGCGAGAGCCAATCAAAGGCAAGAAACACTTCCGTGTCTATTGGGTGCCGGCCCTGTCCATCTGCCCAATAGGTTGAGATTTCCTTGCCCCTATCTCCCCCTGCGAGGTATGGAGATTGGTGAGCTTCCCAAAAAGACGGCTTCAAAGGAAATAATGGAGCCATTCAATAGAACCCTCAAAACCTGCAGAGAAAATTTTCTTGTGTACCACACCCAGCTGTGCTCAGGAATAAGCCTGGTTTGGCTGCACGCAGCAACCCCTACCTGCTGGCCTATCCTTCTCACTCTGGAAGCACTTTTAAAACCTGAAGTCATATGGGGCCGGAGCAATAGCACAGCGGGTAGGTGTTTGCCTTGCAAGCGGCCCACCTGGGTTTGATCCCCGGCATCCCATGTGGTCCCCCGGGTACCTCCAAGAGTAATGAGTGTGAGCAAAGAGCCAGGAGTAACCCCTGAGTGTTGCCGGGTGTGACCCAAAAAGAAAAAAAACCTGAAGTCATATACTTTGTTCTACTGAGGGAAACCAAGACCCAGGGATGGTTCAAGGTAAAAGACTGCTGAGATAGGAAAAGACCCTAAAATCCAAGGCTTGTCTCCTCGAGCAGAGCAGTAGTACACAACGCAGCCAGCCTCCAAGGGCAGATAATCCAAACAAACACGTCCTGGTTGGCCTCTGTGTGCAGAGGTGATCGGGCACCCGCATTCCCAGGTCTGGCCCAGGGCATGCCCAGTCAACTCCAACACAATCTTCAGAGCCCAAATCCAACACCGTGTTCTTTCTCTGGTGCTCCTGTTAGAACCTGGCCCCCCTCCCTCCCCCCACCGGCCCCTCTCCCAGTCCAGCATGGGGGCCTGGCCTCGGCTCAATGACTGTTTATTGAATGAATGTACTAGTGGAGTGAGAGGCTTAGAGCCCAGTCTAACAAGTGCTCAGGGTGCTGAGTGGAGTGAACGAGTTGGCGTGGGGCCCCCCAACAGTGACTGGGGGCCTCGTGGCAGCCTTCCCTCACCTCCCGCCCCCACTATTGCCATTCTACAGATGAGGAAACTGAGTCTCAGCCAGGAAACCCCCCCACCTGCCTCCAAGCCACACCCCTCCTCTTCATCTCCATGGTGGGCCGGGACACCCCAGGGTCAGCGTGGAGGACAGGGGATGCTCCTAACTTTATTGGGCAGCAGGCTGCAGGTGAGGGGCTTATGGGGGGCAAGGGAATAATAACTTAGAAACGGAGGCGACTGTGGTAGCCCCCCGGAGACCTCTGCAGTGAGGGCGAGGGGGTATTTACAAGGGTTTGTACAAAGTGCCCTGAGCCACCTAGGGCGGGGGCGGGGGGGGGGGGCTCGCACATGGGGAGACAGAGGGAAGAGGCTGCCTCTGGGACCTCCCCTCTCCAAGCCCCCCACCCAATTCTCCAGTCTTTAGGCTCAGCAACTCTTTTTGCCTTCCCAAGGCCTAATTCTTGAGCTGTAGGGGAGGAACGGAAGTTTCCTCAGTTTCCCCTTCTGCCCCCAAAGTCTCCTCAAATGCCCCACAGCAGGACGAGGGGGGAACAGGTCAGCTGTAGGCTCAGATGGCCGGAAGATGTTGTTCCCCTTGGGAAGTCCCCCACTCTTCCCTTCTGCCTAGTGGCCGGAGGACAGCGGAGGGACCTTAGTCTGTCTCTGTCCTACTGCAGGGCCGCGCTGCCTGACACGGGAATCTGAATCCGCTCCCTGGCCCTTGCAGAAGCAAAAGGGCCAAGAATGAGGCACGCAGGGCCCGAGGGGGACCATGACGGCAGCTCAGAGCTCGAGGTCGTTGGAGATGCGAGTGACGAGGGGTGCGGAAGGCCAGGCGGTGCCGCCACGCGGGCGGAAGAGAACCCCCCCGCAGGCCGGGCCGGGGCAGCTGGCAGACCTCCACTTCGAAGTGGGACAGGGGCTCGGGCCCGCCCCGCACCCCGTGCAGGCAGGCCAGCAGGAACGGCTGGGGCTGGCGGCAGCGGCGGCCGCCGTGGGCCTGGCGCAGAGCGGCCATCAGGGCCTCGGGAGGGCGCGAGCTGGTCAGCTTCACACTCCAGGGGAATCGGAGCAGCCGGGCGGGGTTTCCGCTTGATCCCAAGGTAGATGGCAACTGGAAGGGCGAGAGGTCAGGGGTCAAGGGTGGGAGGGGACAGGGGGCCACCCACACTCCCATTTGGGGGCCACTCCTGGAGTCTTTCAGGTGGCCGCCTCCTTTCACACGAGAGAGCCTGGACCAGGGTCCCGGGCTGGAAACTACATGTCCCAGCATTCCCTGCAGTGGGCGTGGCTTTGTCTGCAGGGCGGGGGGAGTATGCAAGCTCCAAAGTCCCTCTGCCCGGCAACGGAGGTACAGGATTCTCCTGCCCTGCCTCCAGTATGCGGGCTGAGGTGGACAGAGCCTCGATTCCAGGGGATAAGGCTAAGGACCCCGGTGGCTATAATGCTCTTACGGAAAACCAGGGCCCTGCCAGCCCAACCAGCCACGTGCTTTACTTAAAATAGTCAAAACTTCTGGTTTGGAGTCTCACTTTTTATTTGGGGGGTCATACCCGTAATGCTCAGGGGTTATATGGGATGCCGGGATTGAACCCAGGCCGGCAGAGGCCGGCCCCGCAAGGCAAAACACCCTACCCGCTGGGCTATCGCTCCTGCCCACACATTTTTCTTTTGGCAATTACAATCATTTTCCTTGACGCACCAATTTTTCTCACTCAAGATAAGGGTCTTGGGGCCGGAGCGATAGCCCAGTGGGTAGGGCATTTGCCTTGCACGCGGCCGGCCTGTGCAGGCCTGGGTCTGATCCCCGCGCCCCATATGGTCCCCCGAGCACTGCTAGGAGTAATTCCTGAGTGCAGAGCCAGGAGTAACCCCTGAGCATTGCTGGGTGTGACCCAAAAAGAAAAAAAAAAAAAGAAAAAAAGATAAGGGTCTTGGTTGGGGGCGGAGCGATAGCACAGCAGGTAGGGTGTTTCCCTTGACGCAGCTGACCAGGTTCGATCCCCAGCAACCCATATTCTCCCCAGCACAGTCAGGAGTAATTCCTGAGTGCAAAGCCAGGAGTAAGCCTTGAGCATCACCAGATGTGATCCAACAACAACAACAACAACAACAACAAAAAGCTATAGTACAGTAGGTAGGGCATTGCTTGCATGCAGTAAACCCAGATTAGATCCCCTGGCATCCCATATGGTCCCTAAGCGTTGCCGGAGTAATTCCTGAGTGCAGAGCCAAGAGTAACCTCTGAGCATCGCTGGGTGTGACCCTCCACCCCCAAATAAAAAGGACCAGAGTCTTTCCCCAACAATATTGGGTGCTTTCGTTTGGGTTGGGGGTGGTTGTGGGCTTGTGACCACACCCAGCCCAGCTTAGGGATCATTCCGTGGCTGGGGATGTAATGCACCAGCCCTCTGAGTCCTGTCCTGGAATATATATATATATATATATATATATATATATATATATATATATATATATATATATATATATATATATATATGCATCCCCTTCTACCACTCCCCCACAGTCACAATGTCTTAAGATGGGTACACTGTTGGCATCTATTAGAAGAGCTAGGGATAGAGGGCTAGAGTAATAGCACAGCGGGTACAGAGTTTGCCTTGCATGATGCCGACCCTGATTCAATCCCTGGCATCCTATATGATCCCCCAAACACTGCCAGTAGTAACCCCTGAGCATCGCCAGTTGTGACCCAAAAAGGAAAAAAAACGTTAGGGATAATTAAAAAAATTGGGGGGACTGGCACAACAGTACAGTGTGCACAGCATTTGCCTGGCACATGTTGGGTTCTCAGCATCCCGTATGGTTTTCATGCACCGCCAGAAGTAATTCCTGAGTGCAGAGCAGAGCCAGGAGTAAACCCTGAACATTGCAGGTGTGACCCAAAAAGCAAAACAAAACGAAACTTTTGGGGAGTGATATTTTACTTATTTTTATTTATTTTTGCCACACCTGGTGGTGCTCAGGGTCTTACTCCTGGCACTGTGCTCAGGGATCACTTCTAGCGTGCTCAGGGCGTGACCATATGTGGCGCCCGGTGGAACTTGGCAAGTGCCTCCCACTGTACTACTGCTCCAGCCCTCAAGAAGTGTTTGGTTTTCAGTTTTTTTGGTGCCATACCTGGCTCTGTGCTCACGGCTCACCCCTGGCACTGGTAAGGGAATCATAAACAGTGCCAGGATGGGAACCGGTGGGCTCCAAGCAAGGAGACTGGCTTACTCCTTCCTATACTAGCTTTCCCAGGTCTGAATGATACTTGCTTTGTGATGAGCAAGGGGCCCTGCACAACAAAGAAATTTCCCACCTCAACTCCCAAAAGGTTCCTCTGAAACTTGCTGCACGTGCAGTCTTAGTGGCTGAGGTGGGGACCACTCAGCCTGACGAGAACACGTGACTCTCGCCTAACCAGTGAGAGCACTTCACTTCGCTGCTTACCGACTGGCTCAAGGAATAGCATAAAAGCAACTATGACCAATCAGCCAATGAGAATCTATCCTGGGACTTTGCTAGGAACTGCCTGGGAAGCTATTCCCACTAACTCTGTGTCCATCCAACACAGGGCTCCAAATCCAACACTGCCTGCTTTGCAGATACACTTATTGGAATATCCTGTGCTTCAGATTTCAACATCACTGCCCTGGTGTTATGTTGGCGCCAAATAGGCCTGACAGAGATCCTCAAGGTCGGAGGGATCCTCAGGAAGAATTCATGTACCGTTTCGCCACCTGCTGACGCAGAGCAGGAACAGTGTGCGTGCCACCAGGTGGTACCAGCGGGACCCAGCTGGCTATAGATGCAAGTGCCTGAGGTTAGTGATGCTCAAGGCAGGGCTTAGGGATGACGAGGGGTCGGCTGGGAGACGGTCTCAAGGGCATTTCTGGAAATTGGCTGACAGAGGATGAAACTCAGGCACTCATGAAAGGGGGTGGGATGAGGCAGGGAATGGAAGGGCTGCCGTGGAGGCAGCTGTGGAGGTGGGGAAGGGAAACGGGCCACACTGGTGTTGGGAAGTGGACACTGCTGGAGGGACGGGTGTTGGAACATGGACGACTGAACCCCAATCACAAACAGCTTTGTAATGGTCTACTGCATGATTCAATAAAAAATAAATTAAAAATAATCAGCTGAATAAAAGGAATTTTGATGTACAAAAAAAAAAAATGTGCGCTCACTCACCTTGTGACCTCAGGTCCCCGATTCTCTCAGATTCGTCTGTGACCCTAGAGCAAGGAACGGGGGCAGAATGTCTCATCTGAACAGAGGAAGCCTCTCCCCAGCCCGCCACCACGGGGCCTCCTCATGCTGACTAGCGACGGGATCTGATCTGCTCTGCCCCAGACGGGCACCCTGCAGAGAAGGTTAGTACAGGTGGTAGGAAAGATTCGGGAAGACAAAGAGAGGCATAGTGGGCAGACACACACCTGTATACAGGACACACAGCCACACACACACACACACACACACACACACACACACACTGGTCAGGGATTCCCCCAGGACACACTGCCACGCACAGACACACACAGACACATACACACACACACACACACACACACACGAGGGTTCCCCTTAAAGGTGTGCCCCCTCAAAACTGCACCTCTCCCTCATCCCTGGTCAATGCTTGGAGCTATTTGATATGTCAGTTGGTCTATTGCACCTATTATTTTTTGGTTTGCTTTGGAACCACAGCTGGTGGTGCTCAGGGATTACTTGGTGACGTCCGAGGGACCAGATCTGGGGTGCCAAGGATCGAATCCACGTTAGCTGCATGCAATGAAAGTGCTCTCCCTCCTGCGCTTTCTCTCCATCCCGTTTACGCTTATCTGTGGCCCACATGCATCCCTGCCCACACAGGGTTTACTGTATTTCTTTACACCAGTGCAGACCTTAGGTTGGTGCCATGAGCACAGTCCATAACAATCACAGTCACAATCTGACACTGAAACATGCCCAAGGCCGCAGGCTATGCTATCACCACAGAAGCCTGAACAGGAAGGTGCTGTTGCTACCCTCCCAGCTTACACACAAGCAAGGTGGGGCGCGAGCCCACGTGATGCCCGAGCAAATGTGTTACCCACATCTCCACTCTTGAGATGTCTAATGCTGGGATGTGTACTGGGGCTCCCTCACCATGGAAAAGCCACGTCTCTCGAGTGAGTTGCTCTTGAACGAGTACGTCTCTCACTCTCCCCCTTTCTCAGAACTTCCAAATAAAATCTGTTATACTTAAAAAAAAAAAAAAGGAAGCGCAAAGTGAGGCGCAGTGAGGGGCCAGAGACCTGCTCGTGGTTGCTGCGGCTCTTGAGTGCCTGAGGGTCCAGCAGAGCCATGGACCAACCCCAGCTCCCCCATAGCAGCCCCTTCCCCACACTGGCTCAGACATGCAGCCCGAGGGAGCGGAGGCACAGGGACTTACTGATCTTGGATCCCTGGGGCAGAGAGGCACCCGAAACACAGCGGTTAGAGTTTTGTCGTTTCGAGGGATCGAGGGTAACCCTGTAGTATGGGGCGGGGAAGGAGGAGAAGAGAGGGAAGAGGAAGAGGAGGAGGAGGAGGAAGAGGAGGAGAAGGAAGAGAAGAGGAGGAGGAGGAGGAGGAGGAGACGTCAGGCACAAGAGGCAGAGCAGAGCAGAAGGCAGGTTAGGCCCCTTAAGTCCCCCTCTCCCAGCCTCCCCGTCCCCTGCCCCCAGTTCTGTGGGGCTCACCTTCGGGTCAATTTGGAGGTCAGCTTGGTGAAGAGGTTGGTGGTGGGGCGGGGTCGCCCGGTGGGCAGAGGTGTGGCCTCATGGGCGAGTGTGGGAGAGGCGGGGGGCCCATTCTGCACGCCCCCGCTGCCCCCACTTCCGTGCGCCGGTCCCGACCTGGCCCCGTGGAAGGTGCTGCGGATAGTGGAGCCGCGGGCCAGGCGGCTCCGCTCCCCTGAGGCAGGAGCCAGGCTATGACTGGAGGGGAGGGCGGTGGCACCCGTGGGGTCCCGGAGCTGAGGACGGAGAAAAAAGCAAGTCAGGGAGGGCTCCAGTCCCCTTCTCATCGCGTCCTGAGACAGGTGCCCACCCCCTGGAGCTCAGAGCCACGCTGCCTCGAGGGTTCTGCAGGCCTGTCCTGCTCTTCCCTGAGCTTCTCCTGAGCCCAAGTTGCCCCTGTTGGGGGTACCAGGGGGGCAACCCTCCTCTCTCCAAAGCCAGCAACCAGGCAGATCCAGAGAAGTCTCTGGCTGAATGCTTCTGTCTTCCATCACCAAAACCTGGGGCACATCAGGTTCGGCAAAGGCTTCGCTGTTTTTCCGGGGCGGGGAGAGTGCCCCCTAGACCTCTGTGCCCTACTGAGAATCCACACTGGGCGCGGGGAGCCACATAGGTGCCGCCGCTGAACCTGGGTGGGCTGGCGAAGGCGCAGCCCTGCCTGCTTCACTCTGTCCAGCCTGGCCTCCTGTTTTAATGGGACAACATCTGACAGCGCCTGGGAGAACATGCGGCCCTGTGGATGGAACCCAGGAACTGACGCATGCGAGGCACGTAATCCACCATTTGGGGTAGGGTCCCCGGGCCAGAGACCCTTGTCTCATCTCTCTTGAGATGCTCTGTGGGCAGAGAATTGGATTCTTATCTTGTTGCTTTGACATGCGTCCTGAGATCAGGGAACTCCAAGTTCTATCTTTCCAGGGACCCCAGGCCAGCGTGGATCTGAGAAACCCTGCCCAGGGCTCGCTGGCTTGGCCCCGGGAGCCCCGCCCCAGCCCCGCCCCCCACACAGCTCCATCCCGCCCCTGGGCTGGGGGGGCCCAACCAGCCTGAATCCAACCAGATTGAGGATGCAGCTAGTCTATGGCTTCCCTTGCCTGGCAGCTGAAAGAGGAAACAGACTCGGGCCAACCAGAGGGCGGAAGCCGTGACATTCTGGGGCTCGACTCGGGTTCTAAAAATGGATCATTCAAAAATAAAAAACACAAAACTGCACAGGTTCCCAAGACTCGTGGGCGAAGCACAGCGCCCACTGCTCTCCGGCGCTGATGACTAATTCATGGCACGGGAAGGGTTGGGGGAGCCGTGGGGGTGGCGGGGATGCGGCCGCCAGCCTCCCCACAATACCTATGATGTGGGGTGGGGGGGTTTCCTGCCCACCTCCACCCAGGGGTCACTGCTCCCCAGACCCTCCTACCTGTTTTCTTTGCCATTGGGCAACAGCGACGGCGCGTTCTGCCCCTGGGCGCTCTGTGCAAACGTAAGTGTTTCTGGCGCCATCATGCTAGGCGGCAGGTTGTTCTGCAGGAGATAAGGCCGGAGGGGTGAAGGGGCGAAGGGGCACCCCTTACCCACCTCCGAGCCCTCTCTGGCTGGGGGTGGGGGTCTACAGGAGATGTTCATTCTAGGGGTCCCAGCTTGAAGACAGGAAAGGTTAAACGACCACATTCTATAAAGGCTTCCATGCACACAGTCCTGGGAACTGTGAGGTCAGGGGGCCGGCTGAGCTGTAGGTCAGCAAAGGTTCCTGTGAAGGTCGTGACCAGCCACCCGACCAATCAGTAGCCTGCTGCTCTGGAGGCTTGGGCCGGCTGTCTCCTCTGCCCCCTCTCCCATTCCCTCCTGAGAAGACTTCCAAGCTTGTTTATAACTACACAGTGGCCCCAGGCTGAACCAGGGGTCTTCTTTGGGGTCCCCACCTACAGATACGTCGTTTGGCTTGCCGGGTTCGGGGCACTGAACCCAGGTCCTCCAATACACAAGACCAAAGAAATAGTACAGCTAGTAAGGCGCTTGCTTTGCACGCGGCTGAACATGGTTCGATCCCCAGCACTCCACATGGTCCCCCAAGCTGACCAGGAGTGATTCCTGAGTACAGAGCCAGGAGTAAGCCCTGAGCACCAGTGTAGGCCCCAAAAACAGAAACAAACCCAAAACCCAGAAGGCATGTCACTGCCACGCCCTTGCCCAGGCGGGTCACTTTGTATCGTCCATGTCTGTGCCCACAAACACTGCCCGGCAGCTGCAGGAAACTGGGCCAGGCTGTGATTTCTCCTTTGAGTCTCTGGAAGTCTGTGTAAGACAGGCAGAAAAATATTTCTTCTTTCAATGCCTGGAAGGATTCCACAAACCTGAACCACCTGGATCTGGAATTTTCTTTATAGGGAATTTTTTTTTTTTTTTTAATTTTTTGGGTCACACCCGCAATGCTCAGGGGTTTCTCCTGGCTCTGCACTAATTACTCCTGGCGGTGCTCGGGGGACCATATGGGATGCCGGGGATCGAACCCGGGCTGGCATGGGCGGCCACGTGCAAGGCAAATGCACTACCTGCTGGACTATCACTCCGCCCCCAGCAATTTTTTTTTTTGAGGGACAAACTGGGTAATGCTCAGGTATTATTCCTGGCTCCGCACTCAGGAATTACCTCTGGCTGTGCCAGAGGGATGCCAGGGAATTGGACCGGGTCCGCCGAGAGCAAGGCAAACACCCTCACTGCCGGACTGTCACTCCGGCCCTCTTCATGAGCAAGTTTTGCATAGGATGTTGGGGTTTTCTTTCCTCTCGCATCAGTTTTGTTATCTCTAGAGATGTCCCTTTCCACCAAGTGGTCACAATATACTGCTCCTGATATTTCTTTCCTATTCTTAGGGGAAAGTTCCTGTTTTTATTTTTTTGTTTTCTTTTTTTGGGGTCACACCCAGCGATACTCAGGAATTACTCCTGGCGGTGCTCTGGGGACCATACGGGATGCCGGGATCGAACCCAGTCGGCTGTATGCAAGGCAAACGCCCTCCCGCTGGACTATCACTCCGGCTCCATATTTTTATTTCTGATGAAAGTAATTTGGTTCACTCTCTTCCTTTCCTAATTTTTTTGGGGCAGGTGTAGCTGGGCCGTACCCAGTGCTGCGGGGTCCTCTGGGGCCACTCCCTGGTGGACCATGCGATGCCAGAGCTGGACCCCAGGAGCTTCGCATGCCCTTTCATTCATCTCCCAGCCTCTGCCATCTTCGGTAAACCTTGCTCGGGGATTCCAGCTCTGATCGCGTGTGTCTAGCGTACATCTGTTTCCTTTACTAATGAACTTTGTTTCTTCTCTTTATTATTTCCTTATTTCTACACTTTAGGGAAGCTAATTTCTTTTCATTTCTAGGGTCGTATGGAGTAGGTTACTTCCATGGAAACCACTCTCCTCCCCCCAGAGTATGAACCAGACAACGTTGACATCTGTGTGCACAACATTCACAGCAACCCAAGTGCTCTGACACAGGCCCATTTCACAGGCTGGAAAGCCAAAGCTCAGAGAGGTACAGCCACTTGCTCAAGATCACACAGCTTTGTTCATAAAATTCAAACTGAGGAGCCCTAGATTTCTGGGTTTTTTTTTTGTTTGTTTGTTTTGTTTTGGGTCACACCTGGCCTGGCTATGCTCAGGGGCTACTCCTGGCTCTGCACTCAAGAAATACTCCTGGCGATGCTCGAAGGACCATATGGGATGCCAAGGATCGAACCGGGTCAGCTCCGTGCAAGGCAAATGCCCTGCCCGCTGGACTATCACTCTGGCTCCAGCCCCAGATTTCTGACTCTTCCCTGGAACCTCCCTCCACCCCTGACGCCCGAGGCTGAGTCTCTTTGGCTTCTCCGACTCTACTATATCATTCCTGGAACATCAGTTGCAGCAAAGGCAAACTCCTTCCCTAGATTCCTCCGCCACCTTGGACCTTCCCAAGAACGTGGTCCTGCCCATCACTGCACTCAGAGGGAAGGAGGGTGGCAGCTCATACAGGCGAGGGCTCTTACTTTCATCAGGCACCCTTCTTGAGACCTCTGGGTGTCCGGGATGTGGTGGGTGAAGCACTGTCCCACAGTCTTCTGCCCTTGGCAGCCTCAGAGGCAGCAGCTACCTTGGTGGGACAGTTCTGCTGTGTCAGTGCACTGCACTCCCCCACAGCTGGTCCACTGCTCGCTGCTCTGAAACTCCTACCATTCTGGTAAGCAACGTGTCTCACTCCCGCCCTCCGTGCCACCTGAGAAGTGCTGCTTCCTGAACACAAGCCCTATTTTACGCCTAACATCAAGGGTAAGCTCAGATGAGGTAGAGTTCAGCACCCGCCTGTAGAGGGAGAAGCTGGGGCTGATGACACCTACCAGGGGACTGCTGAGGGCAGAGGTCAGGGAGTCCCATACCAGGCCCCCACCCGGTCCTGCCCACCAGGAAGCCCCCCACCCACCAGGAAGCCCCCGCTCGCCATGCTCCCTTCCTCCCCCATACTCACGGGGGTGCTTGCACTGTCCTTTCTCCGCTCGGGGATCTCTGCCTTGTTGGGGTTGTGGGCACTGCTGACCATGGGGCTGGAGGGGGCAGGCCTCGGCTCCCACTTCCCTGCGGCACTGCAGCTGGCCTTTGCGCCTGGCAGACGCTCCTCCTTCAGCTCCGTGTCCCCTGTGCTGGTCGGGCTGCGCCTGGGGTGCAAGGGTGTGGGGAGGGGCCGCCTGATGGAGGGGAGGGCCACGGTTAGGGCTGGAGCTCCAGGGAAGCACAGCCCACCTGGACTTGCTTCCAGGTCCTCAGCCACCCAGGCATGGGCTATTCTCTGCAGGGCATGTTCTGACACTACGGGTGAGTGACCGACCCTAAACTATGGGGCCGGAGCGATAGCCTAGCAGGTAGGGCGCTTGCCTTGCACGCGGCCGGCCTATGCCGGCCTGGGTTCGATTCCCGGCATCCCATATGGTCCCCGAGCACCGCCGGGAGTGATTCCTGAGTGCAGAACCAGGACTAACCCCTGAGCATTGCCGGGTGTGACCCAAAAAGCAAAATAAATAAATAAATAAATAAATAAATAAATAAATAAACTATGCTCCGAAGGGTCAGAGCGATGGTAGGGCGTTTGCTTTGCACGCTGCCGACCCAGGTTCGATCACCGGCATCCCATATGGTCCCCAAGCACCGCCAGGAGTAATTCCTGAGCAAAGAGCCAGGAGTAACCCCTGAGCATTGCCGGGTGTGACCCAAAAAGCAAAAACAAAAAACAAAACAAAAAAAAAAAAACTATGTGATGAGGGCGTGGTTAGCACTGGCTTCTTTATTTCCAAGATCCAGAAGTTCTTCATAGGATATTTAGTTTCAATGTTCCCGCTGCTTCCGGCTATTTTCGCCACCAATAATCCACACAGAGCTAGGTGTATCCACGGGCGGGGCCATCCTGCCAAGAAGGAGGCAGGGCCAAGAGCCGGAAATGGGCCAAGAACTAGACAGAGGCATTGCATCAAGCACCTGTTCGTGGAGAGAGCCGGGCCTAGGAACACCATGGAACACCATGGAACACCATGGAACACCATGGAACACCATGCCACTCTGAAAACAAGGTTTCTGGCTGGGCAGGGCAGAGGGGATGACAGCAGCAACATGGCTCGAGAGGAAGCACACAGTAAGGTGCTTTTTCTTCCTCTTTTGGGTCACACCCGCGATGCTCAGGGGGTTACTCCTGGCTCTGCTCTCAGGAATTATCCTGGCGGTGCTCGGGGGACCACATGGGATACTGGGAACCAAACCCGGGTCAGCTGTGTGTGCAAGGCAAATGCCCTACCCGGCTGTGCTATCGCTCCAGCCCGAAGGTGCTTTTCTTACACACGGTCCAATTCAGGGCACCACCAGGAGTGATACCAGTACAGAGCACAGAGCCAGGAGTCAGCCCTGAGGACCACAGCATGTGGCTCAGACCAAAACAAATCAAAAATGTGCACAGAACACCTGAGCCATGTGTAGATAGGCAGGAGAGGACTGTTTTCTTTTCTTTTCTTTTCTTTTTTTTTTGCTTTTTTGGGTCACATCCGGCAATGCTCAGGGGTTACTCCTGGCTCTGCACTCAGGAATCACTCCTGGCAGTGCTCGGGAGACCATATGGGATGCCGGGGATTGAACCCAGGCCGGCACAGGCGGCCGCTGCAAGGCAAACGCCCCTACTCGCTGGGCTATCGCTCCGCCCCCCTCTTTTCTTTTTTTTCTCTTTATTTTTTTGCTTTTTTTGGGTCACACCTGGCAATGCTCAGGCGATGCTCCTGGCTCTGCACTCAGGAATGACTCCTGGTGGTGCTCAAGGGAAGTGGGGGAATCACAGCCAGGCTGGTCATATGTAAGGTAAACCCAAACGCCCGCCCAGCTGTACTATTGCTCCGGCCCCCAGTAAGAGGCTCTCGGAAGTCTGGGCCAAACGGTGGTGCTGGTGAAGGGACCGATTTCCCTTCATAGGAGGACGAGCTGTGGTTCAGCTGCAGAATGCTCATCGGAGTGTGGGAGAGGTGGTCCTCACACAATGCCACCACCAGTGTCCCGTTACGGTGGCTTAGCCCTTAACGGGACCCTGTTCATCGCCTCATCCCTGACAATGAACCAAGAGATTCAGCCTGGGCAGCATGTGAGGACGGAGGCTGCCCGGGAAAGCCAGAGAAGCTTGACACAGGCAGAGACTGAGGGCAGAGAGTCAGGGGCTGCTCTGGTGCTCTGGGTGGTTTTAGCTGTTTTTTTTTTTTTTGGGGGGAGGGAAGTGGCCCACTAGGCAATGTTCAGGACTTAGCCCTGGCTCTGGGCTTAGAGATCACTCCTGGCAGTGCTTGGGACCCTATGGGGTGCCGGGGATGGA
>JAJIBD010016286.1:0-16558 GCA_021461705.1 Cryptotis parvus | reverse complement strand
TTTCTTTTCGCCATTTTATCACTAGCACCTAGTATGGTAGGCACTAGATGAATGGGAAATGCCTGTGAGTGGAAGGGCAGATGATGTGTTGTGAGAGAAGGTAGAAGAGAAAAGTGCTTGTACAGCACCGTTCACATTCACATTGGTGTGCCCACAAGAGTCAGATGTGGATCGTGGGCATTTGATGTTTCTTCTCATCTGGTCGGTTGTTGTTTCCGTTGATCTGATCTTGCCCAAGAACGCCATGCATAGGAGCATAGTGAGAAAGCTCCTTTTTTGCCTGGGGAATGTGGGAGCAGCCTTTGCTTTTCCAACAAGCCATAGTTAATATTTGCTGGGTGCTTACTCTATGTCAGGGGCTAGTCTAAGCAGTTTTCATGTACTATTTTTTGTCATATCCATCATCCATCTCCTGTTAACATGTGCATAATCAGTGAGAGAGAGATCAGTGAAGAAATGCCCTAAGTCCAGATAACGTGCTACAGAGCCAAGGTGTAAACCCAGGCAGTATGGCTTCATAAGTCCTGCTTTTGACCCCCTGCTGTTAGGCTGGAGCAGTAGTATGTGGGAAGAACACTTGCTTTGCATGCCGTCCATGTGCAATTGATCCCTGGCATCCCATAGGTTCCCCTGAGCACTACCAGGAGTGATTCACAAATAGAGAGAGCCAGGAGTAAGCCCTGAGCATTGCTGCGTATGGACCAAAAACAGAAGCAAAGAAACAAAAGGGTTAAGCACCATTCTCCTGAGCCTGACACAGATCCCTTTCACAATGCTCACACAAAAGGAAATCTTTGTCAGGAATGCAGACAGCATTGTCATGACTTCCTTTTTGTTGTGATCTTTTTTTTTTTCTTGCGTTTTGGGTCACATACCTGGCGATGCTCAAGAGTAACTCCTGGCTCTGCACTCAGGAATTACTGCTGGTGGTGCTCCGGGGACCATATGGAATGCCAGGAATTGATCCTGGGTTGGCTGCTTGCAAGGCAAACACCCAACCTGCTGGACTATCGCTCTGGCCCCTCATTGTGATCTTGAGTCTGTTTTGCCACTCAGCAAATATTTATGCAGCATCTTAAGTGTAGAAAACATTGCGACCACTATATCAAACAAGATAGACAGTGTCTTAGCCCCTGCACACTTACACAGTAGTACTTGTGTGAATGTCTGTGCACAGAACACTCCACGAGATAGAGACAGATTTCAGTTCGGACACCAAATTTGATTAGACATTGACAGCTGAATTCAGCTTCATTTCACAAGCATGTAAGAAACCAGGGTCTGTTCTAAGTGTTGCAGGTGGACCCCACGGGTGACTTATGTGAAGCAGGAAGGAGAGAGAGATGGTCGCTTTCTCCCCAGCCGCCTCTGCCACCCGGGACCCGCTGGGCAGGCTAAGGACTGATAAAGTCTGCTATGAGCCCCTGCACGGCGTGGGCCTGAACCCCACCAGCCCCACGAGGTGGCCGCCAAGCCACGCCTGATGCCCACTTGATCTCTAGGCACGGGAGTTAATCCCCCACCACCCGAGGTTTCTCGGGGAGCCACGGACTCAGGCTGGAGCGCGGAATTGCTCTTTGCAGGAAAGGAAAGTCAGTCCTAGGCCTTACCCAGGTCTGCTTTTAGGTTCTTGTCTTCCCTCGCAGAAAAAGAATTTTCAGGAGTCGACGAGCAGTGAAGTAAAATAGATTTTATTAAGGAGGTTTTAGGAGTGGGGGGAAGAGAAAGAAAGGAAAGAGTAACGCGCTCAAGGGAGAACGCGGGCTGCTCCAAAGGCGGAGAGCGAGTAAAAGAGAGAGTACACATCTCAAGAGGGGAGATGCCGGGCAACACACGTGCTCAGGCACCACATGTGCGCCGCAGGCAACATGTGTACCCAGGCAGCATGTGCGCCGCGCTGTCCTTTGGTCAGGACTGCTTTTATAGATTTCTCTCCAAGTCACTCCCACATGGGGCTTCAACCTCGGTTGCTAGGGCCCCAAGTTGCCAAGGGAGTAGACTTTGGGAGTGGTCTTCTTTGACTGGAATATCCTGGGGTCTTCCTTGAGCTGGGTCCTGGGCGGAAGGCTGATTCATCTCCCTCAGGAGATTTACACATTCCTTTTGGCCTTTCCTTCCTCCAGGGTCTATTGTTGATATGGTCTTATCAAGTTTGGTTTTGGGCTTTCAATCAGGTGTGGCTCTGGAGCTCTTCTTTAGGAATTTATTGCCATGTGGCGCCCCCTGTCTGCCTGCCTACAACATAAGCACTTGAAAATGTCACCTGATCGTTTCTCACATGAAGCCTGTGCTGTTACCAACACTCCTCTGTTGCAGTACACTGTTGCCCAGAGCCTTTGCCTCTTGCCTGGAATTACCTCCTGCAGGCCACTTTGTAGATAAGGGCAAGAAAACAGTTTGATATGTGGCAGTATATCTTACCATGAGTTCTGTGTTAGCTGGTATAAGATTTTTTTTGGCTTTTTGTGTCACACCCAGCAATGCTTAGGGGGTTACTCCTGGCTCTTCGCTCAGGAATTACTCCTGGCAGTGACCAGGAACCATATGGGATGCTGGGGATCAAACCTGGGTCGGCTGTTGTGTACAAGGCAAATGCCCTACCCACTCCACTCTCTGGCCCTTGGTATAAATATTTTCTCTCATGCTACCACAATCATCGTGGGACTAGCTAGATCTTACCAGTATATTTACCTGGCCACATTGGATCTCTAAGTAATTAGACCAGAGAGAAATGCTGTTTGCCTCCAAGCATGCGCGGCTCTCTAATAAGTCTAAAGGCTAATATACAAAACAACTGTGAAGTAAAGACAAGAATCTTGTGAAGGCTTGGAGCAATGTATATCTGGCTATAGAATATCCACTGGTACAGATACTTGCCCTTCCCCCCATCTTTACAGATACTTGCCCTTCCCCCATTTGCCTCAGCGAAAACCAAGGGCAGGGCCTGCAGCCTTGGCTGGGCAATATTAACATTTCGGTGGAGTTAGGTGAGGTCCTGGGAGAAGTTACCTGAGGGGAATTGACCCTAACTGCTTTCCCTTGGTGTGGGCCATCTGGGCTAAACAGTTATGAAAGCTATAGCCTGCTTGCTTCTGCGCCTTTCTGCCTTTTGCCTTTTCGCTTTCTCTGCTCTCAGTCTCTCTGTTCTGTCTCCTGTTGGGCTTCAGCATGTGGTAGCAGTAGCAGCCATCCTGGCCTAGGATTCTAAGCCTACCCATGGCCGGAGCCCAGCCAGGAGCCTAAAGTCTGGGTTTTCCTATTGTTGATTGTATACCAGAACAAATGTGGGTAAAACCTTTTGAAACTTTGCTGGATTCTTGCGTCTTTCTTTGCTGTCTATCCCCCAGGGCAGAAGGAGATCCCTATAGCCTGCTCCTGGATTTTGTCAGAGCGCCCAGCATACCCCGACACCCCTCTTTTATGAGAGGAAGGCGTTGAGACATAAGATGGACAAGTAGCCCCTTCCATGTTTGTGTTGCTAACCATTAGTGGAGCTGAAATTCGCCTTTGGGACTCTAGTCTTTGGGGAGAACAAGACTGAGGGGGAAAAGAATGTTTTCATAAATTAGAATTTATGAAGCCAGTCAGCTGACTGTGGGCAGGAATGTGTTTGAATACGGGAAATTTAAGTACCAAAATGTAGGTCTTAGTGTCATCATAATACAAACTCATTGTAGACCTGGGCCAAATTGAGGAGGTGAAAGTCAAGAATATATCCAACTGTTGCAGGACTCCTAAGGGCCGCTGCATCTGCTCTGGAGTGCCTCCCCGCAAATCACTCCGTAGATAAGGGGGTAGTCTAAATGTGGCAGTTTATCCGACCATGTATGCTGTACTAGCTGGTATAAATATTCTCCCATGCTACCACAATCATCGTGGGACTAGCTAGATCTTACCAGCATATTAGCCTGGCCACGCTGGACCCCTAAGTAATTAGACCAGAGAGAAATGCTGTTTGCTTCCAAGCAAACAAGCATGGCTCCCTGATATACTCAAAGGCAACTAAAATATAAAACTACAATGAAGTAGAAGAGACTTGTGAAGGCTTGGAGAAATATTTAACTGGCATTAGTATTAGTCCTTGGTACAGAGACATGCCATCTCAGAATCCCCCTTCTCTACACTACAAAGGCATTCCCAGGCAGTCTTCGGCTCAAAACTTTAGCATAATAAAGGCCCTCGGTGAGGTGCAGGGAGGGATTACCTAAGGGCATTGGACCCTCCCTGCTTTCCATAACAGTGGGAGGAAGGTCTGAGTTACAGGGATATAAACTAGCCGGTTCCCGCTCTCCGGGCCTTCTTCTTTGTGGGATCTCTCCTTGTGAGCGCTCATTCCCCTTGGAAGCTTTTTCCTCCTTCATACGTGGTGGTCGCCATCTTGGCCTACACGTGGCTGGGGTTCTAGCCTGGAATCCTAAGCACCGGGCTTTTCCTTTTGCTGATTTGTATGCCTGAACCTGTGATAAGTAAAGCCTTTTAAAACTGCATCGGATTCCTGAGTTTTCATCCGTTCCTCGCCGGCCCGGAGGTAGAAGGGAACTTCGCTTCCCGGCACTGTCGGGGACCCCGCGGAGCGCCCGACATCCAACTATTTAAAAAATGGTACAGTGTAAGCGGAGTTAAGTTTCATCTGAGTCTCCAACTTGAATCCTAGCCTTGTTGTGGATACAGTGGATAGAGTGTATGATTCTGGACAGATCTCTTAAGTCATCCAAATTGTCTCCCTCATTAATAAGCGTCATCATCTCATCACCAAAGTCTCATCACCCCACATACAGAATGTGACCCTGTGCAGTTACCTCAAAGGCTGTCAGTGTTGTAATGACATGATGGGATGTTTGCAAACTAGTCGTGGCTTCTCCACGTTTTTGTTGCAGAAGGAAAACAAAAAGCAGCCGACTTTGAAGACCTCCCTGTCCAGCCAAGGTTTCAGTGCACATAAAGACAAAAAGGGGCCTCGAACAATAGCTGAGATGAGGAAGGAGGAAATGGCCAAGGAAATGGATCCTGAGAAATTAAAGGTGCGAGAACCCCACCCTGCCCCAGTAGGAGATTGTGTGGAGCAGGGGTGTGGGGCTAACCTGTGAAGGCGCTGTCTTAGCCCTCCAGCTGGGTATTTCTTCTTTGTTTGTTTGTTTGTTTGTTTGCTTGCTTCTTTCTTTCTTTCTTTCTTTCTTTCTTTCTTTCTTTCTTTCTTTCTTTCTTTCTTTCTTTCTTTCTTTCTTTCTTTCTTTCTTTCTTTCTTTCTTTCTGTCTGTCTGTCTGTCTGTCTGTCTGTCTGTCTTTCTCTCTCTCTCTTTTTCTTTCTTATTAAAACACCGTGATTTACAAAGTACAAAGTTTTTAATAATACAGTTGTTAGAAAGATATATATCAGATATGTCATTCACCACCAGTGTGGTCCCACCACCAAAGACCCTCATTTCCCACCCATCCCCCATCCCCATGCCTGCTCCCTCAGCTGGCACTAATCATATTGACCATTACAGCACATATATGGCATGGTATTGATAAAGTCATAACTTTTTTTTCTGGTTTGTTATGGGCAAATCTGGCTAATTTCTGTTCTTGCATTGATTTTCTGAGTTTCTAGAACATGATTAATTTCTATTAATTTGGGATATCTCGTGGCTGCAAAGCGGCCTCAGGAACAGAGGTAACAGCTCTGCCCCATGTGTCTGTGTCTCTGGATCATGGCCGACGTCCGAAGTAGTTTGTGGGCTGGTCTACCAGCCTCCGGGACAGGACAGAAGTGGAAAGGGACCCCAGCTCCATCTCTCTGAAGCCCAGTGGCTTTAGCTGCCGAGACCCATATACCTGGGCTTGAAATCGGCTTCTCTCTTCGGTGGGGCTCTGACAATCTGTGGAGTCTGGACATTGAAAATGGCTGCGACTATAGTGCGTGAGGTTCCTCCAGCTTCTTCCAAGGCCCTCTTGGGGTGGCAGACCGACCGGGACCAGAACCCACCCTCCATCCTGAATGCCACATGATCAGCGGAGCACGGGGGAGAGCTGGTAGCAGCTCTGTCCTGTGTGTCTGTGTCTCTGGATCATGGCTGACAGCCCCAAGCAGTTTGTGGGCAGGTCCACTGGGCCTCCCGGCCAGGACCTCAACTCCATCTCCACAGAACCCTGGTGACTTCAGCTGCCGAGACCCCCATATCTGGGCTTGAAATCAGCTTCTCTTGGGTGGGGCTCTGACGCCAGCTGGGTATTCCACTTGGTGCCCACAGTCCTGCCCTGGGCACACCTGTGACCTCTTAACAGTGCAATGACTGGGGCGAGGTGGGCATGCATATTCATTTCTTTAATAGTCTTCATTCCATGATGTGGCAGCAAAGGGTTCTTTAGTCTGTGTGTTCAGGTGAGCCTGGGGAACCCTGTAAGAAGTGATACTGTTATTCAGATCCAGAGGTAAAGTACTTGATAGTAAGGATGCATTATTTATGCTCTTAGGCTGCCTCGAGAACTTTCTGTTTAGAACAGGTCCCTAGATACCCTCAGGATCTTTTCCTTTCCTGGAAGAGACTATTGATGTACCTGGGAATTACTTTCATAAAATGAGATCTGAAGATTTGGCAAGATAGAAGAGGAGGCCACAGCGGGAGATGAGATACCTGGCTTACAGTTTCCTTCCATTTTAGCTAGAGCAACTCTGCTTGTGTCTTCTTTTGAGTCTGGAAGTCTAACTAAGGGTTTTGGGTGCAGGGGAAAGTAAGTTGCTCCATGTTTTAGAAATAGTTGGGGGCTGGAACGATACTACGGTGGGTTGGGCATTTGCCTTGCACACAGCCAATCTGGGGTTGATCCCCATTATCCCATAAGGTTCCCCACGTGCTCCTGAGTACAGAGCCAGAAGTGATCCCTGAGCATTGTGGGGTGTGACCCAAAAAGCCAAAAAAAAATTAAATAGCTGCCCTCTGTGGGGGTCTGACCTCCCCATTTCAAATTCGAGGAAGCAGATGCTATTCCCAGAGGAGCTGCTTTATACCCAGGGATCGAGCCTTCCTGGAGTCTTACAGTTTAGGAAGGAGCAATGAGGCCCTGGATCGGACAGCAGGGTGGGTGTGAGAGCAGTGGGGAGTCGAAGGAATTCAAACTCCCCAAGGCAAGCAGGAAGTTTCTGAGCAGCCTTTGAATCCTGAGACAAGTTGCCTGTTCTAGGTAGGAGGTGGTGTGGACAGGCAGTCATCACGGGTATGCAGGGCACCCCAAGTTCTTGGTTGTTGCCAGAGCAAGAGGGAATCTGCTGCTCCAAGGAGACCTTGGGCTTAAAGACGTCTGCGCTTCATTTCCTTTAACGTGGGTTTTGCTCTCTCTATGGCAGTGCCAGGGAGCAAACTCAGGGCTCGCTTCAGCCCTTTGAGCCATCTCCTTAGCCACCCAGTCTTTGACCTTCTCAATCCCTTCCTCGCTTCCAGATTCTGGAGTGGATTGAAGGTAAAGAGAGGAATATCAGAGCGCTGCTGTCCACGATGCACACAGTGTTGTGGGAGGGCGTGACCAAGTGGAAGCCAGTGAGCATGGCGGACCTGGTGACGCCGAGCAGGTGAAGAAGGTGTACCGGAGGGCTGTGCTGGTCGTGGCACCCCGACAAGGTGAGTAAGGCGCCTCCTCCTGACGTCCTGAGCTGGACAAAAGCATCCTCGTTTCCATACATAGACTAGTTCACATGTGGGTGAAAATCTCATGTTTCTTGTTTGTTTTCATGTAGACTTGAGTTTAGTATTCATGGTTTTCGGTGCTGTGAATGGTAGGGTTTCCTGCGTGGAACACGTCAGCACTCACCCTCCACTAGAGGGTCTGCCTCCCTCCCCCATTTCACCGTTGTCCCATTTCACCCCCCCCCATCCCTATCCTATTCTCCCAACCCCCTCCCCCACCACCCGTGGTGAGCTTCCTATTGGGGCCCGTTCTCAGTTTCTGGTGTATTTCTTATTCCCTTAGAGGTTTCTTTGTACCGTGTCCCCCCCCCCCTTTTATGGAGAGATCATTCTGTGTCCGCCTCTCTCCTGATGAACTTCACTCAGCGTGATCCAGCCATGTCCTGGCAAATTGCATGAGTTCATCTTATGGCCGTGTAGTATTCCGCTGTGTGTATGGATCTTTGTTTCTTTATCCAGTCACCGATTCTAGAGCACTTGGGTTGTTTCCCAGATGTTGGCTGTTATGAATCATTCTACATTGTTTTCCAAAAAGGGTTTCTTGATCTTCTGAATTGTGTTTTTAATTTCATTAATTTATGCTGCTTTATTTATTCCCTTCTGCTTGCTTTGGATTCCTTTTGTTGGTCTTTTTCTAGCTACTTAAACTGTGCAATTAGGTCATTTATATGGGCCCTTTATTGCTTTTAATGAATTCTTGCATGGTATGAACTTTCCTCTTAACATCACTTTTGACATGTCCTGTATGCTCTGGTAGTCTGTATTACAGAAATCTCTTGATTTTCTCTTGGACCACTGGTTATTCAGTAGTAAGTTGTTCAGTTTCCAGACGCCAGGGTCTTTTCCTCATTTCTGTTTGTGATTAAATTTCATTTTAATTCATCATTATCTGACATTATACTTGATAAAATTTCTATTTTATTGGTTTTATGGAGGTCTATTTTGTGATTCAGCATGTGGCCTTTCTTGGAGAATATCCCATGTATGCAGGACAAGACTGAGTGTTTGACTTTTGGGGGGGATGAGGAATCCTCTCTATGTGCTTTAGCCCATCTCTTCTGTTTCTTCCTTCAAAGCCAGTTGAGGTTCCTTGTTGAGGTTTTGTCTAACTGATCTATCCAAGCTATCTGATCTATCTAAGCTACCCGAGTTGTATTTGATATGCCAAATACCAGTAACAATTATAGACCTCATTCCCATGACCTGATGGAATGGTTTGAGGCTCTTTATGTTCCTGGAGAGAGAAGATGCCCTTAGGCTACACTAGCATGAGACAGGACGTATGGAGATGTTACTGGTGCCCGCTCAAGCAAATTGATGATCAACGGGAAGACAGTGATACAGTGACATAAGGGCTCTATCCAAAGGTGATAAAGCAGTGTTGTGGTCTCTATTGCTATCAACATATTCCTTCAGGTCTCTTTGTAGTTGTTGTTTTTTTTTTGTTTGTTTTATTTTGTTTCATTTTTGTTTTTGGTTTTTGGGTCACACCCAGAATGTTCAGGGGTTATTCCTGGCTCTGCACTCAGGAATTGTTCATGGCGGTGCTTGGGGGACCAGATGTGTTGCTGGGGAATAGAACCTGGGTTGGCCATGTGCAGGGCAAATGCTCTTCCCACAGGACTATCACTCCAGCCCTGGTTTTGTACTTGGATTTTAAATATTTTGATGGCCTATCATTAGGTGCAGCATGAGTTCTTTATGATATACATATCCCTTGATCATTAAGAAGTGACCGTCCCTGATGCATATAACTTTTGTTTGTTTTGTTTTGGGGGTCGCACCTTGCAGTGCTCAAGTGAAAAGAACTAAAGCTCAGTATCACAAGTCATGGAACAGGGGGGCCAGAGAGAGAGCTCCGTGGGGTGCGGCACTTGCCAAGCACACAGCTGACTTGGTTTGATCTCCAGCATCCTATGCGGTCCCCGAGCCCATTAGGAATGGAGGGCCAGGAGGAATCCCTGAGCACTGCTGGTGTGCCCCCCAAAAGGCCAAAAAGGCAAGTAATGGAACTGGGACTTACAGAGATAAAAGATTCAACACCATTTTGTTTCTTTTGTTTTTGGGTAACCCATCTGGTGATGCTCAGGGGTCACTCCTGGCTCTGCGCTCAGGAATTATTCCTGGCGGTACTCATGGAACCATATGGGATGCCAGGGATGGAGCCTGGGTCAGTCGCATCCCAGGCAAGTGCTCTCGCCTCTGTACTATCGTTCTAGCTCACTATTTTTTGGACTCAAGTGTAAACTGTCCTGGTTTGCGATAGGCAGGGCTGATGGGCCAGACAGAGGAAAAGTGCTTCTGTGGAGAAAAAGGTTGCAGTGACACAGGTTTAGAGCGAGTCAACACAATTTCCAAACAGAAACTGTAGTCATCACTGCATTGATAATGCCAGGTAATGGTTTTATTATGTACATGCTCGACACTCACGGCTTGAAACTTCAGCTCCACACAACCCATCTGAAACCCTTCCATGAGGCAGCTGCCCGCATGGTAGGTCACAACCGTCTTCTCTGTGTGCGTCTCAGCAGTGAGCTTGCTTCTCCTCACTATACCGGGTCAGCTGGCTGTCTTCACGAGAACCTTGCTGTGACAGAGTGGCAGCAATGGACTGCTTTCCATGATCTGACTTTAAGGCCTACACACTTTTGTTTGACTAGTCCGAATAGAAGAATTTATGAAACGAATGCTCGGTAAAGCCAGTTCGAGCCCAGGTGGCGGCCAAGCGGGAATCACTGGGAAGTCGTCAGATGGGGCGTGGTCGTCCCTTCCCCCTCCATCTTGTTGAGCCTAGTGGCCTGCGCGAGCTGCGCGGGCCAGCAGAAGGGCCTCACGGACGGCTGGGGAGGCTGGCGCCGGCTGCGCGGCCTAGCTGCCATGGAACGCCGGGAGAGGCGATAGGTTTTGGGAGTGGGCCCGTCGCCTTGGGGGTCCCGGAGCAGCTGGTGAGACTCGCCATCACACTAGCCACCATTTTTGCTGTCCAGACATCCTATGGGCCCGAGTGGGGAACTGCCTCAGACCAGATCAACAGAAAGCCAGTTCGAGCCCAGGTGCGTGGCCGCACAGTCACTAAAATAGTGAAACAGTAATGTCTTTTAATGCACTGCATTCCACGAAGAGCAGGAAAGTTTGTTGGGAAGGAGATATAAAGAGGAAAGAAATGACATACAAACACCGCAAGTGGTTGAGGTGCGGGAGGGGCGGAGGGAGGTGGGGGTATTGGTGATGGGAGATGGGTTTGGGCGGAGGGGTGTGTGTTGGAACACTGTAGAACCAAAAGCTCTACTGAGCATCTTTCAATTAAAAAAAAAGGTGGAATCTACCAAACATGTGGGAATCAGTGGTTAGGTAAGACAGAGAAGGGAACAGTATGCTAATATTGTCAAAAGTGATAATACCAGCCTAGAACTGAGCATTGAATATAGGAAAAAATATACATGATGATCTCTAAAGTATGTTTGCAATCCACAAGTGTAAGAGAGAGAAAGAGAGAGAGAGAACAGATAAAGAACTTATAGAGGCAGGCTAGGGGAGGGGGAGAGGTGGGGACATTGGTGGTGGGGAAATGGGCACTGGTGGAGGGATGGGTGCTGGAACACTGTATGCGGACGCAAACATGAACATCTTTGTATTGTATATCACATGGCGGTGTAATAAAATATTAAAAAAAAAAACGAATGCTCGGTGACTTGAAAAAAAGAGGTAGGAGCTCAAAAATATTCACAAACTGTAATTCTATGTAAAAAGTGTCCAAGTCCAAGAGTAACTTTTTCCAGAAACAAGAAAATGGAAGTTTAGAAATACAGTCCAACTAGGAAGGACTACTATGACCTTTTTTTTTTTTTTTTTTTTGCTTTTTGGGTCACACCCGGCAACACTCAGGGGTCACTCCTGGCTCTTTGCTTTGCTCAGGAATTACTCCTGGTGGTGCTCGGTGTGGGGACCATATGGGGGTGCCGGGGATTGAACCTGGCTGGGCCCGGTGCAAGGCAAACACCATACCTGCTGTGCTATCCTCCGGCCCCTGTTGGATGACAGGCTTAGCTAGCTTGGGAGCTTTGCTGTTTTATCCACTCACAGCTTAATCTACTTACATATTCTTAAGCCAAGGTTCATTCTAATGAGATCTCTCTTCTATGTAAACACTGATGGAGGGTGTGGCAGTTACAGAAGTCACCTTGACTCTGAATAACTGCTGACTTATTATAATTCTACTAAGACTTCTATGTTATCTAGATTGGGCACAGCTCCTCTTTATACCCACTGGACCCAGCGTGGGACAATTAGAATTTATCAGGAGACTGCCACCCTGGCTATGTTGAACTATCATTTAAGGTTATAGGAAGGATCATACTAGTTTGACCTCAAGTAGGCAAGTGTGACCCTTGTGAACAAGATACTTAGAATTACCCTAGTGCTGATAACAAATAAGAAAGACCTTGTGGGTAGTATCTAGATTACATGAAGCCCAAGAAATTAAGATGTATTACTTTATACCAGCCCCCTCTCTCCAGTGTTTTAGAGAAGAGATAATCTCACAAACTCGAAAGAAGGGATTAGTCCTTGGCATAATCATTTGTTTAGACCTGTAGTGGGGTGTGGCACCACCCTTCTACACTTTTCTACTATCTAGAAGCAGTTTAGTTGGTCTTTGTTGACAAGACCCTACAATGACAGGTGTTCGTTGTAGCACCTTTAGCATACTAGCCAGGATGTAGAAACAACCCAAGTGGAAGATGAATTGATAAAGAAGCTGTGGTACAGTGGAATATTATGCGGCTGTAAGAAAAGATGCTGTCTTGCAGTTTGCTGGAATGTCAGAGGAACTGGAGGCATCATTTTAAGCCAAGTGAGTGAGAGCGAGAAGGGCAGTTGCTGGATGTTCTTATACATCTGTGGCACATTGAGAAAGAAGATGGAGATTGATGGTGATAACTGTGATGAACCCTTGAGCCTGATTTACTGAAACTGCGATGACCAAGCATGGGAGGCAGGCTGGGAGGATGAAGAGGTGGGCTCGAGCTGAAGAGAGGAGCTGTGTTAGAGGGTCTTAAGTACTTCGGCAGTGGTGAGGGAAGTCACTGTACATGAATACCAGAAGCATTAGGACTGTTGTAACTGGGTTCTGTAAAGTAGAATAAAAAATTAAGTCAAATTATAAACGAACCATGGCTTTCATTTCTGCGTTAGTGGTTCACGAAATATTTCACCTGTTTTTCCAAGTGTGTCTTTGGGCATAAAAGGTTGAGAAGCTCTGTTCAGGGGTCCATCATTTGCTGCCACTAAGTTCTCTATTATTCACTTCCTGACAGCTTCCAGTGGACCTATGTGAGTTTCTAGGGAGGGTATGTTCCCAGGAGGTCATAGTAACCACAGATCCGTTGCACAGATGGGGCTACAAAAAGCAAGATAGCATAATTAACACATTTCAGTGACTCAGCACCCACTTCTAGCAGTGAAAATGTCATATAAATCAACTGTGCCTATGATGTCTAATTTGTGTTTTCTGGTTTTCCCTTCCCCTTAGGCTACCGGGCAGCCCTATGAACAGTACGCGAAGATGATTTTCATGGAGCTCAATGATGCCTGGTCTGAATTCGAGAATCAAGGCCAAAAGCCCTTGTATTAATGTGTGAGCTTTCCCTCTCTGCTGCAGACCCGTGCTAACGCTTTGTGTGTGTCAGTTCTGAGGATGTCACAGATGAAACCCAAACTCCTGTAACACGTTTCCAGTACTCAAACTGTTATCTTACTCGTGAACTAATTCCTTGTGGATAAAGACTGTGGATGTGTGTTTCCTCCACCCCAACTCCGCAAGACGGCCTGAAGCAGGAGAGCAGCATCCGTCAGAGGATCTCCCAGGGGGTCCACATTCCGGCCAGCCTTTTGGGGGCGCCTCCTCCAGCATTTTGTGGGGGAATGGAAAAGAGAGACCTTGAAGGTATAACACCTGTCATCATTGTTGGAGAATGAGCCCAAGGATGATAATGGGCTTCCACGATGGAGTCTAAATAATGGTTTTTAAGATTTTCTTGGAAAGAAACAGCATCATTACATAGACTTCAGGACTTGTAACAGACTTGTAATTTGAGCAACAGCGTTATTACATAGACTTCAGGAACACAATCACCAAGCATTTTCTTAATGGAAATTCATGATGGTCATAGCATAATACTGTCTACCTGTTCAGGTCAAGGAGACGGCGCAGATGCAGACAGAACTCGGGCTGGGAGCACGGGATTCTCCTCCAGTCCAGAGACTGACATCAGATTTTTCTGGATAAGTGAAACTAGTGAGTGAAAATGTTGGTGAATGAAGCAGGGACTCTGGGGATATAGAAAATCCTTGTTCCTGCTCAGAAATTTGGGCTAATACTTTCCTGTTAGAAAACTGTGGTTACTTGTACAAAAAAAAGGTCTTAATACCCTAACAACTTTCCACTGATTTGAAAGAAACTTTGTCATATGGCTTCAAAGCTGTTCCTTTTTGCTTAGCCAAGAAAAAATGCAAGGTAAAACTTGTGTTGGGCAGAGACTTGGGGTCCACCAGGTTTGCAAGTGACCGTGATGAGAGAAGACAGGGCAACCCCAAATCTCTGGAAGCAGACGGCTCAGTTACAGCCAGAGAACGGCACTCTCTGCGTCAGGCGTGTGTCAGGATCCGCTTTGAGGACCCAGGTTCCCGGAGCGGCCTGCTGAGACTGGACCCCCTGTATTATTACAGTCGGCTCTGTTGCTTTATAAGTGGTTGTTTGGGGTCCCACAGGGAAAGCATTCACACAGGCACATCTGTGAAAGCAAAGGAGGATGGACCCTTTGTGGACTAGAGACGGGTTGGATTTCAGGTCAGTGTTTGGGGGTTTCTCTTTGAGGGTCCGCAGCTGTGGCTCTGCTAGACTCCTCGGTGTCCACATACACCATTTGCATAGTATGTATATATACACACATATATACATATATATATGCAAAGCAGATGGGCAGAAAGATGTTCATGCTAATTTTTTAAGGCTCATGCTCAATATGAAAAGCTTTCAAAAGTTGTTTTTATAGGACAATCAATTTCTTAATTTCTATTTTAATTTTCTTGTGGCAAATTGTACCAGAGAAGCAGCATGTCTGAAATATTTTGTAGTATTTTGTTCTCTCTAGCATATCTCGCTCCCTTTTTCCTTTGGGTTACAAGGATTCATAATTTATTTTACCTTTTACTGAAAATGTGAAATTTGCATAAAATTATCTCCTTGGAAATATACAGCTGCAAACTCTTCAAGGTAACCACAACAAGCTAGGTGTTATTTATTAACGTATTATAAAATAATGTTTGCTCCAGTATGTGCTCGTCTTGTTTAAAATTGGAATGAGACACGTTGCTGTGACCTGTTTTCTCATTCACTCACATGTGTAGATATTGTGTGAACTACGTATATAATGATAACAAATAAAAGGATAGTATGTGAATGTCACGTACATTTTGAGATGATAGGACTATATTAGCTTTGTATCATGTTCGAATAACTCATCAATGTTCATAGTTTAAAACATCATTAAACATTCTGTAACTAGCAGTGAGGAAGAGTTTTAACTACCCTCAATTTGGGGTTTCCCTCGTCTCTTTTCCAGATACATTATAATTCTGGAGCCCTGTTCATCTCAGAACTCTTAACTGATGCAGACCAACAGCTTTTTGCATTCCTTCAACTATGGTTGTGACAGAACAGTTGTTGATCAGAGTCACTGTTTGGTTCATATTTATTGTAATATATATTCTGTTTTGTAAATATGTCACACAAAATGTGGTTGTCTAAAATATTTGTAATGTATATTAAAAGACTCAAAAATATTTTTAGCAATCGTGAGTATTATTGTACTTATAGGACTCCGGCAACAAGCTTGAGTTACAGCTTCTCGACATGATTCGCTTTTTAAGAAAAATTCTGAAGCAAAAAGTGAAAAGCATGGAATGCATTTATACAAGAATGTCATCTGGCAGAATTCTTGACCCTACCCATACTGTTTCGCTTCTCTCTCTCTCTCCTCTCTCTCTCTCTCTCTCTCTCACACACACACACACACACACACACACTCTTTCTCTCTCTCTCTCTCTCTCTCTCTCTCTCTCTCTCTCTCTCTCTCTCTCTCTCTCTCTCTGTCTTGAATACCATGTTTCAAAAACAGCCCAGGAATGGTGCGATCCTCCTGGCTGGAACGTGAATGTCTGGTGTCGTCTCTCAGGAAGCGCTGTCCCACTGGAGCCGAAGGCTGCTGCTCCCACACCACCGTGTAAGGAATCATGCAACAGTCGCATCTCGGACTCTGGCAGGACAGAGCAACAGGATGGCTTCCCCACTGGGAACTGTAAGGGGGCTTAGGTCAGGTAAAGAGATTATGGCGGTTCTGAAGAAAATGTCATATAAACTGAGTGTTATAGCATTGGTGTGAGACCAGACTAGATTTGAGTCCTGGTGTGTTCATGTTAAGAACTAGCATACTGGTCTGGGCTGATAATATGGCAGGGAGAGTATTTGCCTTACTGCCACGCCCGATCCAGGTCGATTCCCCAGCAGCCAGAAATGGATCCTGTTGTGACCCCGAACAAAGCAACAGCTCAGACTGGTCATGTTTCTTAAATACCGTCTTCATTTTATCGCCTGTAATATGACAATTCACACAATCCCTCCAGTGAAAAAGATGAAGGGCTGTGAGTAGAAACTATTAATTAAGTGGGTTCTTGCCCTATAGTGGCTATTATTACCAAAGTCAGTCAGAACAAGGATGTCACAGCTGCAGGTCAGAATTTGGGCTGGAATGACTTTGAAATCTTGGGTTGTGGTGATTGTGCAAAATAGATAATATGACCAGAAAAAAGCAACCAAAAAGTCACTTGTACCTTGC